>JACSYO010000835.1:0-5000 GCA_016806645.1 Ophiodon elongatus
AGATCCTAAAATGTAAAACATTCAATGAAATAAGGAACATTTATTTTGAATAATTCAACTCTTTAATCCCAGATTTCAAAGAGTTTAACAACCTCTCAATGATTAATTATTATATTACAGTCATAATGTTGTGTTATTGTTGTGTTAATTTTCATCTTGATATTATTCTGTGTGGCTGTAAGCAACGAGGCTCTAAAGCCTTGTGCAACAGTACATAGATTGTAATCCTGCGGGTTTATTAATAACACGGCAGGTACCTTGTCTCATATGTGTCAAAATACATCAAAACGTGCGGCCTGATCGGGAATCGTGTGGAATTACTTTTCTAAGAGATTCGCTCGGCCGTTTCTCCGAAAAATGGCGAGAAATTGGCCCATTCACTTGAATGGGGTTTCGGCGTGAAGAGAGCATATTGCATGGGCCCATAGTGATTAACTGTTAACTGTTAAGCATTACAACTATTGTTCTTCGAATCTTTATTGTTAGGATGCTGTTAAGTATTTGTAATGCAGTTCAACTTCCAATTCTTCCACTTTTAAAATTCAACTACCAGGATTTTCAGCAGTGCAGTTCTTGGCTTTTGGCCTTTAACATTTTTTCCGGAAAGTCATTTGAAATTTCCACATTTTCTCAGTTATTTTTACAACTACCACTACAACAATTACTTTTACTACTATTACTGTGCCAGTAAGATCGTTTAGTTTCCAGCTTTTCCTGGATTGTAATTCAGTTATTGGACTCTTTAGATCATGCAGTTTTGCTTCCAACTTTTCCAGTTATACATTTCAACTACAAGGTTTTTCAGCAGTTCAGTTCAATGCTTTTGGGCTTAAACACCTTTCAGCAGGTACTTTTTTTTTCTGTATTTTCAGCTATTTTCCACAATTTTCAGCTATTTTCAGCAATTCTTTTATTTTTCCAAATATTTCATCTTCCAGCTTTCAACTTTTCAGCAGGAAATGCATTTTCTAATTCCTAACTTATTTTGATTTTCCAGCAGAAGTTCAAACTCAACAAAAACCCTGGTGAGTTTGGATCAACTTCTGTGAAGAACCTTGACCTTGATACACAAGGATTGTATATTCACACACAATAGAGAGGACATTGGACAGCAAACCTTGTTCAATAACAATGTTCTCCCTTGATTTAAAACCAGAAATCTGGTATCAAAGTGTTTCTCCAGTTAAACTTTGACGCCAGCAGAATCAAAAGTA
Source organism: Ophiodon elongatus (assembly GCA_016806645.1). NCBI lineage: Eukaryota > Metazoa > Chordata > Actinopteri > Perciformes > Hexagrammidae > Ophiodon > Ophiodon elongatus. The sequence goes on from JACSYO010000835.1 coordinate 1,215, forward strand.
CGCCATGAAGATGACCCCACACCATGACGAGGTGGATGTTTCCAAATCTGTCAGCATGGTAAGTATGTCACTGTTAAAATTCAACGGCTTACACTCAATGGAATTTGATTACAATACTTTTTAATGACGAGTTATTTGGACGTGGCAGCCAATCAGGTGTTCTGGTTAAGAGTTCCACTTTATCATTTCATGGTTCCCAGTTCTCATGAATGATAACAATTGAATTCAAATGGAAACTTTGGTATTTTTCAACCATGTTCTTGTGTCTAATGGGGACAACAGTGTTTTAAATAGATCGAGTTTTGCTTCAGATGGCAACCGCTAAACAAGCTTTAATGTAACTTACCGTCGGTTTTGTTGCCTCAACTTATCTTCTTTGCTTCTGTAGTCTGTAAGTATCCGAGGTGCAGTGGAATAATTCATTTGTAATCAAGGGCAAGGATTACCATGTTAGCGGATACTTTTATGCCATGCTTACGGTTGCTAAATGGCAGCATGTGGCTTCAAAGACAGCACCAGTAATACGTTAATGGACTTCATTGAAGTGAAACTTATGAGTTTACATCGTATTTTGCCTCAACAAAAGGTCTGCACTTTGAATGTTTGGGGTTTTGTGGGAGAACTTATTATTATTGTGAGATAATAGTTTCCCAGCAGATTTCTCTATTCATAGTCTGGCTGTCTGCCTCGTTCTTGATGGAGGTTGATTTTATTATTATAGCCCATGTTGGGCTGCCACCTAGTGGACAAGGTTTGAACTGTGAGGAGTCTTCTTGTGTATTCTAACAATGCACAGTGATTACTGCCTCCACAACCAGCGATATTCATGAAGAAATCACATCAACGCAATTTTGTCTTCTGACAGGTGCAACCATTTGTGAAAACATTCAGTCTGTATGATGAAGTAGATGCTGGCAGTGAAAACGCGGACCTGGAGGGTCTTGAAAGCAAAACGTTTTCTAGATGCAAAGCAGAAGACTCAAACTGACACATCAGGACAAGAGAAAAAACTGAAGGCAGGAATTAAGCTTTAATTTAATGAATTGTTCATTTCTCCATAATGCAACCAAAGATTAAACCGCAGGACAGTAACATGTAATTCAACTCAAAAGCTTTTATGTCAGCTCTTTGTAAAAGACGGCTTGAAATTAAATGTAAACTGGTTGCAACTGCAAAGAAATTTTAAATCGTGTTTTCTTTGGTATAAACTTTGGTGCAATTCAGAAACAAAAACAAAGTACATATAATTTATGGCCACTGCGGCATACACAGTCTTCATTTACAAAGTTTTACACAGACTCTTTCATTGTGATTTCGTCACAACAAGTGTCACTTTCACATTAATCATCTGATTCTATCTCTAGCTCGCAGCTACACTAGCTGTACTATCTCTACAAATGACAATGGACAGCTAGTTTCAGCCTCTATCTTGCAAGATTTTCTTCTCAATCGCATTCAAAAGTATAAGTAATGAGTAACTAATGCAGAATCAGAAGGTGGAGTTGGGTGAGCAGAGTTGAACCTGTATCTCAGGAAACACTGAAATTCCTGTCCATGTGTTACGTAGGCATGTCTGTGCAACACTCTCGCCATATATTTATCCATTTATCCAAACAGTTGCCTGTAAAGGCATCCTGAGAGAGTTGCTGTCTGTGCTGGTGACCTAAGAGAGCCCTGATCGTGACCAGTACATTTGAGAATATAGTCCAGTAAAAATGTGCATCGTCGCCTCTCATTGGCTCAGTTTTGTAGCGTGGATTTGGTTTAAGTTTTATGGCTGTAGAATCGATGATTTCCGTTGGTTGAGAATCGGTGCATCGCCTCCTCCAGGCTTACCGGCACATCTCTCCACCCTCTCGTAAAGTTGAGCTGAACAACCCCCCTTCAGGGGAGTTGCTTATCAGTTTTATTGGGGCCTGGTAGTGGCCTCAGTCTCCTGAAATCCCCTCTCTCTCTATCACATTCCTTACTTACTGGTGTAAGTCATATTATATTATTACAACGTAACAATAGCTTTAAATTTATGATAATACTTAACACTATATTTACTGACAAAATTAGTTTCTAGATAGGCTACTTTGCATATTCAGATTCTTAATACAAAATATAATGTAAAGATGACACGGCCGAAGGCAAAGGCCACATTCACTCTCGAGCCGAACTACAGCCCATCCACTAAGAGGTGTAAGAATATTTTTCATTATGAAACTATGGTGGACTAAAGTATCGCGGACCACCAGAGTCTAGAAAATTAATGGGAAACGCTGCCAATACTGATATGGGATATTGGTACGATACTGATCAGCTGGATCAGGTATTGAGGACAATGGGCCTGGCTGGTATCGGTTACCATTATTTTGATTTTAAAAAATCCAGTACATTTATATATAAGTATGTATTCGTTACATTTAGTTTTACAAAGTTACAAAAGTTACAAAAGTTACTCAACATCGGCCGATACCCAAATCCCAAGAATAAGTATTAATAAGTATATGCATATCGTATCGGGCCTGAAAATGGCAGATTGGTGCATTCCTAATTTCTATATACAGAGTGGGCCTCGTCTGGCTCCTGATGGTATTAGTTTAGGCCTTGTCATGGTCTCGGTTGGCTTTGGTCTTGAGATTCTTGACGATGGAGGAGTTTCTCTCCTTTACCTACTTTAGTCATGAGCTCTGCTTTTTCTTTCATGGCCATCAGGTACTCAACTCGTTGCTTCCAGCCTAACTTGGCCTCAGATTTCTCTCCCTCAATGAGCATGTCAATGTACTCGGGAGTGGAGAGAGGATTTGGCTTCAGTGCTATCTGTTTAAGTCTGTTTAGACACTCAGCAGAGCACTGCATCAATTTCATCACCTCAGCCTGCGCATTATTATATTCAGCTGTCAGTTGTTCCATCATTGCCTGGAAAGGTGTCTTAGCCTCTGAGGCTTTCAGGTACTTTTCTTTCAGGTCTTTTGATGTTCGTTTTTCTTTAACTTCTTTATAATCCCATCTGTACTTCTGATTAAAATGTAGATTCCAGATGCATTTACCTGGGCACTGAGTACAGTATCCATTTGATCCCATTGCGCAACAATTTATTTTATCCTGATCATTTGCATAGGCACAATTACGATGACAGGTGAAACTACACTGCTGACAATTGGTGATGAAAGTTCCAGTTCCAGAAATGTCTTCTTGAACAGGCTTTTTGATGGTGACTTCAAACTCAAAGTCCTTATTTCTGTTGATCTCTGCCTCAAACCCTTTAACTATTTCAGCTGTCTCTTTAATCTCTTCAAGTTTAGCTAACCCAACTTTAACCTGCTTCTGCAAATTTTCAATTGAATTCTCGAGCTGCTTTCTCTCTCTGAGGACCTCCTTCGTCATTTTCAAGCTTTTGGTTTCTATGACATTCAAAGCATCAAAGAACCTCTTCATGCTTTTTGTCCCCATGTTCCAAAACATCTGATCAAAGCCTTCATCTTTATCTTCATCTTCATCATCCCCTCTCACGCTGTCTGCTGCAGGTGATTTATTGTCTGCAAACAACGCTGAATTGTTGAATTTGAAGTGAATCGGCAGCCCACTCTTTGTTTTAGGACACGGGACACCTGATTCATTGATTCCCTCTAGAACTGGTGGTTGCTGGCCATCAGCGAATGTCACCAGAATTCTGATGTTTTCTGCCACATCTTTGCCAAAGATTGAGGCCACAGAATCGAACACATATTTCTGTGATGGTGTGAGTCGTGCTAAAGCAGCCTGAGCTACGAAACACACAGCGTCAATGTCACTGACACC
>JACSYO010000835.1:12500-29384 GCA_016806645.1 Ophiodon elongatus
TATTTTACTATTAAACATTAAAACCTGTTCCACTCACCAAATATTCATATTCATATTCATATCTCGCCAGCCACTGGACTTGCTGAGCATGTCTCCCTTGCTCGAGTTAGCTTTATGCTACATAGGCTTCAGACCACGCTAAAGAACGGCAAGAAGACAGGGATTCCGCACATACCAGTCAAACCCCTATAGACCACAGCCTCAGCGATCTGTGAGCCAACTAACACAAGCCTCAGACAAATATGAAACCAGCAAAATATGATAAACAGCACTCGTACCTTATGATGAAACGCTGTAGAAGGATGTATTTCCGCTGGTCCTGACTGAAATAGGTCCGTGTAAAACCTCGACTGAGAAACAAAGGTTCCAGGGGTCTTTGTGATTGAAGATTTGCATATGGGGGCAGGGGCAGCAACTTCGAAATGGCTCACAATCAAATTACCATAATTGGCCTGACTGATTTTGTATTGGCTAGCAGTGCTGTCAATCTAATTTCGCTGCCTCCCCTCTATAACCTATCTCTGAAGCTGGACAAGAGGTCTCACTTGGCTCTGAAAAACGAACACAGAATAAATTACAGCCTTTTTACTCTTCAGAACTCTGATTTTGAGAACAAAAATATGCATTTTATAGAGATTTCAGAGCGAAAAACATTATTTTAGTTTGGCATTGTGTATGTTAATGCTATATATGGATGTCTTAAACATAATTACTGAAAAAATAAGGAATAAAAATTGTTTTGGTCAAAGAAATAAAGAACTAAATTATTCAATAAATCCTAATTTTCAGAGGATTTTTCTGACCTGTCTGTACTAAAAACTCTTTTATTGTTTTCTGCTTCACTTTATTCAAAGTCACACTGTGCAGAGAGAGTGTTCACATATTGTGATATGATATAAAAAATGATTAAACCTGCAACTGCATTATTCTAAAGTGATGATCATCCTGAAAGTGCTTTTATTTTTAGGCGAAACTGAAATCTTTTCATTTTTCTGTGTTCCATCTTCATTTACTTTTAACCAATGACATATACTGTATACTGATATTTACACATTATTTAAAAAATATCACAGATATTACCATTATAATAACACCAGAATTATTCAAATAGACTTTGTGGTTGCAGAGTTGTACTCATTTTAGTATGGCCATGCTTTTTTCGTGTGGAAACCTCAAAAATAGGCTAGGGTAGAACAGGTGGTATGGGAAATTTCCTAGAATAAAAGTTTACCTCAACTTCAATTTTTTTTAAATATGTATACAAATATATATTTATTTATGTTTATATATATATATATATATATATATACATATATATATATATATATGTATATATACATGTGTGTATCTATGTGTATATATATTTGTGTGAGCGATTATGACTATATATATATACACATATACATACTGTATATATACACACACACACATATATATATATATATACACCCATATATACACACATATATGTATGTATATATATATATACATACAGATATATTTACACATATATACATACACATATATACATACATATATATACATACACACATATACATACACATATATATTTACACACACATATATACATACATATATTTACAAATATATATATGTACCTACATATACATACTGTATACATACACACACATATATATGTATATATATACATATATATACATACACACACATATATACACATATATATTTACACACACATATATACATACATATATTTACAAATATATATATGTACCTACATATACATACTGTATACATACACACACATATATACATACATATATTTACAAATATATATATGTACCTACATATACATACTGTATACATACACACACATATATATGTATATATATACATATATATACATACACACATATATATAAACACATGTATATATATATACATACCCATATATACAACCATATATATATATATATATATACATACACACATATACATTTATTCCTCCGTGAATCGCTACCTTAACGTGGTGGAGGAGTTTGAGTGGCTCAGTGATCCTGGGAGCTATGTTGTCCAGGGCATCAGCCCCTGGTAGGGTCTCCCAAGACAAACAGGTCGCAGGGGAGAGTCCAGACTAAGAGCGGTTCAAAAACCCCGATGAATAGCAGCACACGGACTAAGGCCACCTCGCCCGGACCAGGGAAACCGGGGCACCCTCCCGGAGCCAGACCCGGGAGGGGAGCTCGTAGGCGAGCGTCTGGTGGCCGGGCCTTTGCCCATGGGGCCCGGTCGGGCTCAGCCCGAAGAAACATCATGGAGCAGCCACCCTGTGGACCCACCACCCGCAGGGATAAGCATCGGGGTCGGGTGCTATGTGGACCGGGCGGCAGGCCGGGCAGGGGGCCTGGGCGAGCTGATCGCCGGCGGCATAGACTAGCTCTAGGGACGTGGAACGCCACCTCGCTAGCGGGGAAAGAGCCGGAGCTGGTGCGGGAGGTGGAGCGGTACCAGCTAGATATAGTTGGCCTCACCTCCACGCACAGCACTGGCTCTGGAACCAAGCTCCTGGAGAAAGGTTGGACTTTGTCCCTTTCTGGAGTTGCCCAGGGTGAGAGGCGCCGGGCGGGAGTGGGGATACTCACGAGCCCCCGGCTGAGCGCCGCCGTGTTGGAGTTCTACCCGGGGAGCGAGAGGGTCGTCTCCCTGCGCCCGCGGGTTGCGGGGAGTAAGGCTCTGACTGTTGTTTGTGCCTATGCACCGAACAGCAGTTCAGAGTATCCGGCCTTCTTGGAGTCGGTGGGAGGGGTCCTGGAAAGTGCGCCTCCTGCTGACTCCATAGTTCTCCTGGGAGACTTCAACGCTCACGTGGGCAACGACAGAGAAACCTGGCGGGGGGTGATTGGGAGGAACGGCTTGCCTGATCTGAACCCGAGTGGTGTCTCGCTGTTGGACTTCTGTGCTAGCCACGGTTTGTCCATAACTAACACCATGTTCGAACATAGGGTGGCTCATAAGTGTACCTGGTACCAGAACACCTTAGGCCGTAGATCAATGATCGACTTTGTAATCGTTTCATCTGATCTGCGGCCGCATGTCTTGGACACTCGGGTGAAGAGAGGAGCAGAGCTGGCAACTGATCACCACCTGGTGGTGAGTTGGATCAGATGGCAGGGGAATCGGCTGGAAAGACCCGGCAAGCCCAAACGTGTAGTGAGGGTGAACTGGGAACGCCTGGCGGAGGATCCTGTCCGGGAGGTCTTCAACTCCCACCTCCTGAAGAACTTCTCACACATCCCAAGGGAGGCTGGGGACATGGAATCCGAGTGGACCATGTTCAAAGCCTCTATTGTGGACGCGGCCGCTAGGAGCTGTGGTCGGAAGGTCACCGGTGCCTGTCGTGGCGGTAACCCGAGAACCCGGTGGTGGACACCGGGGGTGAGGGAAGCCGTCAAACTGAAGAAGGAGGCCTTTCGGGCCTGGCTGGCTCGGGGGTCTCCTGAAACAGCGGAGAGGTACCGGCAGGCCAAAAGGGCTGCAGCTGCGGTGGTCGCGGACGCTAAAACTCGGGCATGGGAGGAGTTCGGGAGGCCATGGAGAAGGACTTTCGGTTGGCCTCAAGGAAGTTCTGGCAAACCATCCGACGGCTCAGGAAGGGAAAGCAGGGCTTACCCCAGGCTGTGCTCAGCACGGGGGGGGAACTGCTGACCCGGACAGGGGACATCGTCGGGCGGTGGAAAGAGCACTTCGAGGAACTCCTAAACCCGGCCAACATGTCCTCTAGAGAGGAGGCAGCGCCTGACGACTTGGGGGGGGTCGAATCCATATCCTTGGCAGAGGCCACTAAGGTAGTCAATAAGCTCCTTGGTGGCAAGGCGCCGGGGTGGATGAGATCCGCCCTGAGATGCTGAAGGCGCTGGACGTTGTTGGGCTGTCTTGGCTGACACGCCTTTTCAATGTCGCATGGGGGTCGGGAACAGTGCCCATGGACTGGCAGACTGGGGTGGTGGTTCCCATTTTCAAAAAGGGGGACCGGAGAGTGTGCTCGAATTATCGGGGTATCACACTACTCAGCCTCGGATTCAAGAGGAGCAGTGCGGATTCCGTCCCGGTCGTGGAACAGTGGACCAGCTCTTTACCCTCGCAAGACTACTGGAGGGGCTCTGGGAGTTTGCCCAACCAGTCTACATGTGTTTTGTGGACTTGGAGAAAGCCTTCGACCGGGTCCCTCGGGGGTTTTTGTGGGGGGTGCTGCGGGAGTATGGGGTGCCGGACCCATTACAACGGGCCATCCGATCTCTGTACGACTGCAGTAGAAGCTGTGTTCGTATTCTCGGCAATAAGTCAGACGCGTTCCCGGTGGGTGTTGGCCTCCGCTAGGGCTGCCCTTTATCACCGGTCCTGTTCGTGACTTTCATGGACAGGATATCTAGGCGTAGCCGGGGGGAGGAGAACGTCGGGTTCGGGGGTCTCGGGATCGCCTCTCTGCTGTTCGCAGATGATGTGGTCCTGTTAGCCTCTTCGGACCATGACCTCCAGCATTCACTGGGGCGATTTGCAGCCGAGTGTGACGCGGCGGGGATGAGGGTAAGCACATCCAAATCCGAGGCCATGGTGCTCTGCCGGAAACCGGTGGATTGCTCCCTCCGGGTGGGGACGCAGTGCCTGCCGCAAGCGAAGGAGTTCAAGTATCTCGGGGTCTTGTTCACGAGTGAGGGTAAGATGGAGCGGGAGATCGACCGGCGGATCGGTGCGGCTGCAGCAGTAAAACAGGCGCTGCACCGGACCGTCTTGGTGAAGAGAGAGCTGAGCCGGAAGGCAAAGCTCTCAATTTACTGGGCGGTCTACGTTCCGACCCTCACCTATGGTCACGAACTCTGGGTCGTGACCGAAAGAACGAGGTCTCGGATACAAGCGGCCGAAATGAGTTTTCTCCGTAGGGTGGCCGGGCTCAGCCTTAGAGATAGGGTAAGGAGCTCGGACATCCGGAGGGAACTTGGAGTTGAGGCGCTACTCCTTCGTATCGAAAGGAGTCAGCTGAGGTGGTTCGGGCATCTGATCAGGATGCCTCCTGGACGCCTCCCGTTAGAGGTTTTCCAGGCACGCCCAACTGGTAGGAGGCCCCGGGGAAGACCCAGGACACGCTGGAGGGATTATATCTCCCAGCTGGCCTGGGAGCGCCTCGGGATCCCCCAGAACGAGCTGGAACGTGTTGCGGGTGAGAGGGAAGCCTGGGTCGGCCTGCTAGGCCTGCTGCCACCGCGACCCGACCCCGGATAAGCGGAGGATAATGGATGGATGGATGGATATACATTTACATTTATATTTAAACACATATATATACACACATATATATACAAATATATATATATATGTATATTTACATATCTATACACATATATATTTACATACACATATATATATATATATATATATATATATATATATATATATATATATATATATATATGTATATATGTATATATGTGGGCGACGACTATATATATATATACACACACACATACATACTTGTATATATAAACACACATATATATATACATATATGTATATATATATATATATATATATATATATATATGTGTGTATATATATATATATATATATATATACATGAGCGACTGTTACTCAGTGTGACTCAGTGGTAGAGCAGGGTCGTCCTTCAATCAGAGGATCCGCTAGTCCATGTCGATGTGTCCTTGGGCAAGACACTTTACCCAAAATTGCTCCCGTAACTGAGCTCCTCCCATCAGTGTATGAATGGGTGAATGATGACATGTAGTGTTAAAGCACTATACAAGTACAGTCCATTTACCATTTACCATATACAGTATGTGTATGTACAGTAACATTTAAAAGTTTGGAGTCACCTGGTATTTTGATGTTTTTTCTTTCCTTCAATGATGACTATTTTAGAGACAAAAACAGTATAATTCAGACACAAAATGTATTATTTGGGCCCGAGCACCGACAACGTCGGGCCAGCGAAGGCCCTATTGAAACTTTCATGTATATTATTTGGGTCTGAGCGCTGACGTAGTCAGTCCTCTCAGCCATCCTGTAGTGGCTGAGAGCGGAACAAGTGGATCAAGCTTATGGGGCAGGTGACTCCAAACTTGACCGGTAGTATATATATATATTTTCTTTTTTTTATATGTATGTATGTGTATATATATGTGTATATGCATGTATGTATGTATGTATGTATGTATATGTGTATATATATATATATATATATATATATATATATATATATATATATATATATATATATAAAAAATAGGGGTGGGAATCTCAAGGAACGATTATCGATTCATCTTGATGCATCAAAATCTTTCGATACATGATTTATTTTTTCTCACTGTGACTATCTGCTATTTTAAAAAACACTGCATATTTGTAATGATTTATAATAAAAAAAAAGCAGATGAATTTACTTACATTATCTTTTATTAATTAAATATTAGTAAGAATTAGAAGAGATGTGCCTGGAGTAAAAACACAGAATTCAGCAAGCTGACCTTATTCACAAAAAAATGATAAAGACTTCTTTTCAAACAAATCCCCTTGTTATAGGCAATGAGCATTCAGCTCTTGTAAAAAATAACACTTTCTGGAACATTACTTATTTTTACTCATAACATAACTTTAATGTCATTCTGCCTATTCAAAATGCAATAACAAATATTCTGAAGAGTTTTAACCTGGAAAAATGACGTTGCAGATATCTGTAGTATGACAGAAGCAACGGGAAGAGCTGAGGCGGGAGTGGCTTGTTATTCAAATATAGTATGGCAGTGCAATGGTTACTCACGTGTGTCTGGAGACAAGAAATATACAATACAATGTAAACTTCTACCACAACTCTTTAGTGAATGACGCTCTCATTCGCAACAAATTCCTTGATGATAAGATCTTTCTATTTCATGTAATTTTCTATCAAATCCACAACAGCAAATACAATGGCTTCTGCTGACACTGTTCAGATACATTGTTGGGCCAATATCCAATGTAATAAATAAACAATACAGACTAGTCATATCAACATTTTAAATATCCGTAACTATTATTTGGAGTAGTTATAACTGAATTGCAGATGTCTGGATTTGTCATTTAGGTGCATGATGAGTTGAGTTTCAGTGACATTACTAATGATATCGATAATTCAGTTTTGACAAGTCAGAACGATTTATAGATATCTTGAATAGAAATTATGACTAGTCAAAATGATGTTAATATCTTTAATAATAATTCCAGATAGCCAATACAAGTTAAAACGGCTTGCCATATTTCCACTAATTGTATATATCCGAAATGAATGTTACTTTAGGTTACATATCCAAAATGCAATTGTTGATATCTGTAATCCATTTTCAACAAGTAGTAATTTGATTGTAATTACTGATAACTATAATTGAATTAAAGATGTCTGTAAATCAGTTTTGACTAGTCTAAATGTAATTTCTATATGTGAAAGTAGGTATATATATATATATATATATATATATATATATATATGTGTGTGTGTATCTATACATAAGTATATATGAGTAATTTCCTCAATTCTTTTTTGGCAGGCATGACACTGTGGGACTGCAATGACCTGGAAAAAGATACAAGAGAAAGACCAAAACCTAGCAGTGAGTTTGAGATAGTTGCATCTGATTCAATTGACGATAAATCTTCAGCGCTAAAGGTTGAAGCCTCTCTGAAAGCAAGTTTCTTGGGTGGACTGGTGGAGGTTGAAGGATCGGCCAAGTACCTGAATGATCGTAAGACATCCAAACATCAGGCCAGAGTAACACTGACCTACAAAACTACCACAAAGTTCCAGGAACTGTCCATGAATCAACTTGGAATAGGCAATGTGAAGCACCCATATGTCTTTGATAAAGGATTAGCAACACATGTAGTCACAGGTATTCTTTATGGGGCACAAGCCTTCTTTGTCTTTGACCGTGAGGTGTCTGGAACGGAAAATCATCAAGACATTCAGGGTAACTTGAAGGTGATGATCAAGAAGATTCCCTGCCTTGAGATAGAGGGTGAAGGTTCCTTGAAGATGGAAGACAAGGACAGAGAAAATGTTGAGAAATTCTCCTGCAAATTCCATGGAGACTTTTCTCTTGAAAAGAATCCTGTGTCCTTTCAGGATGCAGTAGAAGTCTACCAAAGTCTGCCAAGATTGTTGGGAGCCAACAGAGAAAACGCCGTACCAATGAAGATCTGGCTGTTGCCATTGGCGAGTTTAGATTCTTCTGCTGCTAAACTCGTACGTCAGATAAGTATAAGATTAGTTCAAGAATCCCAGAGTGTCCTGGAAGACTTCAGTGAGCTGGAAGTGAGGTGCAATGATGCACTGAGAACCACCACTGCACATCAGTTCCCACAGATTGGCAAAAAGATTAAAACCTTTAAAGAGATGTGTTCTGAGTTCAGACTGGAAATCCAACGAACTTTAGCAAAGAAACTTCCATCAATCCGAGGAGGAGGAGAAGAGGAGGCCGTGCTCGCAGACATCCTGATGAAAAGACATTCTTCTCCTTTCAACAGCAAACACCTGAATGAGTGGATGGACTGTAAAGACAAAGAAGTCTCTATTTTAAAGTCTTTCACTAAGATGATGAAAAACACCAAGATCATTCCATCTCAAAATGATCTTCATGAAGAAATTCTCAGTGCAGAACATGCCGTTTGTTTTGTCTTCACCTCACTGGGAAGTGATGAATCGTACCTCTTAACTTTATCAAATTACTTAAGACAAACACCAGGCAACCCTCAAGATGCACACACTCAAGATCTAGAGAAGGAACAATGGTTCCTTTCCCACAAAGTACTAGATACATTGAGGCAAAAAGCAAAGCTCTTCAGTGATTTTGCAGAGGCTAACAAGGAGAACAAGAACATTAAGTTCTTGACCTTGGGATTAACAAATGAAGCACAGAAAGGTTCAAGCATCTACCTTTATAAAGACGGCTTTTCTGTCAATGAGAACTTTGAGCCACCCTCAAAGCCTGAAACAGGAACAGCAAGTGACATCAACCACAACAGTGTTATGCTGAAGATTTCTCCACCCAAATTTGGAGCAGAGAACATCACCTCCTACTGTGTTGAGTACTGTGTCAGTGGAGAGGAAGGATGGAAACAGAAGATGGTGTCAAAAGATGAAGAAGTCACAGTGAGTGATCTGACTCCTAACACAGAGTATGTGTTCAGATGCCGAGCAGTGACCTCAGCAGGTGTTGGGCCAGCCAATGAAGTCAGTGGTTCCATTAAAACCTTACCTTGCAGCCCTCCTGGAAAACCTCAAGTTGAAACAAACTCAGGAGAGATATCAGTCAGCTGGGAGAAACCTGCTGAGCTTGGACAAGATGTCCACATTATGAGTTACATCGTGGAGTACACCAAAACAGACAACAGGTTGAAAGAGGAAGATCTCCAATGGAACCATATTATGTCAACGGCTGAAAAGGCGATCATTTCAGGACTTCACTCAGAGACAGAATATGTTGTCAGGGTCAGATGTGATTGTGGTTTAGCCGGCAGAAGCAAAGAAAGCATCACTGTTAATGTCTGCACAACAAAACGTGAATTTGCACGTCTTGCAGAATACCTGAAACATGTTAGCAAGAGTATACATTCTAAATCCCCCTCAGTTTACAAACTACCTCTGACAGAAGAAGATATGGAGATAGATGGATGCCGGAAATATGACTTTGGCAAAGAAAGCATGAGGCAAAATCGCACAATAATGCTTCTCGGAGCAACCGGATCAGGAAAGTCTACTCTGATCAATGGAATGATCAACTACATTGTTGGTGTGGAGTGGAAGGACTCTTTCAGATTCCAATTAGTTCATGAGGATCAGTCTAGATCGCAGGCTGAAAGCCAGACCTCTGAAGTCTCTGTGTACAAAATCAACCACCAGGATGGATTTCAAATCCCTTTCAGTCTGACTGTTGTGGACACACCAGGGTTTGGGGATACAAGAGGAATAAAGAGAGACCGGGAGATCACAGAGCAAATCCGGAGGCTTTTCACTTCCGTTAATGGAGTCAATGAGATTGATGTAGTGTGTTTTGTGACTCAGGCCTCTCTTGCACGACTAACCGCAACACAACGGTATGTGTTTGATTCGGTGCTCTCCATCTTTGGCAAAGATGTGGCAGAGAACATTGAGATGCTGGTGACTTTTGCAGATGGCAAGCAGCCACCAGTTCTTGAGGCAATTAACGTCTCTGGGGTTCCATGTCCAAAAAACGACATTGGGCTTCCGGTTCACTTCAAGTTCAACAACTCTGCATTGTTTGCAAAAAAGAGAAGCAGCAGTGACTGTGGTGAGGATTCTGATGATGATGACGACAACTTTGACGAAATGTTTTGGAACATGGGTGCCAAAAGCATGGGCAGGTTCTTCACAGCTTTGGATAAAATGACAACCAAAAGCCTGCTAATGACCAAAGAGGTTCTAAAAGAACGGAAGCACCTTGAAACTGCCATTGAAGGTTTGCAACCGCAAGTTAAAGCTGGATTAGCAAAACTTGAAGAAATCAAGTCAACTAAAGAAAAGATTAAAGAGCATGAAACGGTCATGACTTCAAATGAAAACTTTGAGATCGAGGTGGAGGTTATTAAGCCAATCAAAAAACTACTCACAAATAAAAGAGAGTACATTACCAACTGCCAGAAATGTTCAATAACATGCCACTACCCATGCGGGATACCTGATGATGATAAAAAAACGTGAGTGTGCATCAATGGATCAGTTCGGGATGTGCACTGTCTGCCCTGGAAAATGCATTTGGAATTTGCATTTCAACCAGACATACAGTTGGGAGTATGTCCCAGTAAAAGAGAAGCAAACACTGCAAGAGCTAAAAGACAAGTACAAAAAAGCAACAGAAGGAAAGATGACTGTTCAGGAATTGATTGAGAGGCAGGAGGAAGAGATCGTTCAGCTTCAAGACATGATAGTCTCCCTCATGGATCAGTCAGCTCACTCTATAACTCGTCTGCAGGAGATCGCCCTGAGGCCGAACCCGCTGACCACTCCGGAGTACATCGACTTGCTGATTGAAGGAGAAAAGTCAGAGGCCAAAGAGGGTTACCAGACTCGAATTCAGTCGTTGATGGCAATGAAGGACAAAGCAAAAATGATCTCCAAAGTAGCCAAACGAGCTAAACTAACAAAAACGGACGAGGAATTGTCTGAAGAACAACAGGAGAGGAAAGAAAAGAAGGGTTTGCTCAAGAAATTTACAACTTTCTTTGGATTTTAGCAGCACTGTGAGGTTGTTATAACAATATAAATCAGACTAAAGTTGACTCCATGAAAAGTAACTCAAAAGTACAGAAGAGCCATAATATTGCCATTTGTGTGTCGACATGATTACAATTGTAATATGTATATTTTGTATTGTTATGATCGTTAACATTTTGCAAGTTATCATGTAATCGTTATCATGACATGTTATCACTATCACTTGACCAAGTGATGGCGCTAGATTAAACAAATTCCTTCAATGGATGAAAAGAATGAATTCATTGAATGCTCCAAATATCATGGTGATATGTTTTTTCATTGTCTAAGAACTATACTTTTGTGCATTATCTGTTTTTTGAATATTTAGAATAAACTTTTAATATTTAGAATCACTGTATTTTCACACGAAAGATTTATGATTGAAGACATAGTTTTAGTGTTTGATAGTTAATGTAACTTTTTTTGTACTTGTGAAAATGTCGAAATCAAAGACAGAAACCACAATTGTTTTTTTTGTATTTTTAGATTTGGTAGATTACGTTTGATGGAGCTTTAGTTGGTTAAAGCTGCCGACCGTGATGTTGTTCTTAGAAGGCGTTGGTGAGCTTCAGTGGTTAATACAGTTGGAGAGGGACAGAGTGTTAAACCACACTCCACCAAACTTATGAATATAGCATTAATACATTGATAAGGAATACAATTTTGGGTTTTTGTTTTCTTTAATGCTTTTTGTGGCCCAATTGTACCTTAAATACTAGAAAAGACATGAATAATCACATTTAAATTTGTGTATGAAGAACACCAGTTGTCGTAGTAAATATGCATGGTTTTACTGGAAACAGTGCTTAATTATTTCAATGTTATGTGATTAAGATGTGATAATAAATTGATTTAGTTCGATATGTGTTTTTCTCTTTCGATCTCACTCATATTTTTGATGTTTAGCTCCTCAACACTAAAACATCCATTTCCATTGGCTCAGTTTATTTCAGGTAATGTTAATATTTCCAGCTCAGGTAAAGGTTACCTATCAGTTTAACTTTAAACGTCATTGAGTAAACAATGTGAATTTTACTTTTTAATCCTTATTATTCAATGTTTTTATTGTCATATGTGCTAAGGATATACCTCTTGTTCTATTTAGGTTCTTGCCTGTAAACTTTGTTCAGTTTAACTCTTGATTGATTCAGCAGAAACTCCAGAGTCCTTTTCAAGACATTTGTTTTTTATTCTATAAGTAATTCTAAAGATATTTGAGCAGTTCTTTATACTTATACTTCTTCTACACAAGAACCTCAGAGGCAAATATTGTACTTTTTACACTGTAACACTTATGTGACAGCTTAAGTTACTGGTTAGTTTACATAAACAAATAAATACAAAACATATGATAATCTTTGAAATTGTTGAATATTAAACCAGTGTTTCCCACTGTTTTCACATGTGAAATCTTACTAAAAGCATTATCTCTGAACTTATTTTCTTCTCTCCCATTAACTTTTGCATTGTCCTTGGGTGATTACTTCACTGAGCCGATCGTATGAGGAAACCTTTCAGTTTCCACCCAGTCAGTGCTTTCAGTCCATAGAATTAAATAAAAGTATTCAATACAAACAATGCTACGGTTTTTCCTTCTTTAAAAAAGCAAAGAGTATTTCGCAAAGTTAAGGATTTTGGCCGAATATTCCTTCATGCACGGATGTGAGCAGAGCGTTCCTGCATTGTATAAACAATTGTTAGAATGTGAGGCTAGCCAGATTCACTACCCACAACAATTCCCTTTCTCAAAACACACTCTATGCAGAATCATCTGCAAGAAAAGTTAAGGCACACACATACAGAATTAACATTACATATTACCTTATGGGTATTAAATCACACCACACAAATGCTAAATCAACTCTTAGGTAATACTCATTTTCGATATATGCTCTGTGTTCCTTGGCCTGATCTTATAGCCCAGTATATATGCCTTTCACTTATTGCAGCTCTTCTGGGATCTCAACTGTACTTGACAGTATATATATATACGTATATATATATATATGTATGACTGTTTATGTATATGTATATGTATATATATATAAGTATATATATATATGTATGTATGTATGTATGTATGTATATATGTATGTATCCCTCCTGGGCCACTCTGACCCGCATGCATGTGTGTATACATCTCCAACCCTCCCGTTGGGCTTGGGTCGAAAGGACCCTCATGCATATGTGTATGTGTATATATAATATATTTATACATCTATATATCCCTCCCGCTGTCCTGGGGCCACTCTGACCCACATGCATATGTGTGTATACATCTCCACAACTCTCCCGTTTTTCTCTGGTCACTTTATATTCTCCAGCACTGCGTTCTCCGAGGAACAGACAGGTTGTTGTGTTTGTCAAGATTTAATGAAGTAAATACAGAATTTTGTAAAACTGAAAAGAGCACAAAAATAAAAAGTAAGTACCTTAGTAAGTACAAAAAATATATCTAGTACATCAGTAGATAAAAGATTACTGGCATAAACCAACGTGAACAATGTCAATGTATGTAATAAAAGATTAAACAATAAATACCATTTACACATTCACCAATGCTTTAACCACAATAATACACCCATATGTAGTTAACAATAAACTAACCATCATCAAAAATACTGAACTCAAACCAAAGAGCTATTAACCTAGACATATTAATATAACTGTAAATAGTAGAAGACTTATGGATGAAGACGCGTTTGTGGACTTTAAGTCAAAGGATTAAGAGGATTGTACACTGAGATGCTCACTCTATGAGTCCAACAGCAAAGAGGAACTTATGAACATCACTTCCTGTTACTCTGAGACTTACTCCAGGTACACTCCTACTCTGGAGGACTGAGGACCTGAGACGGGAGTTTGGACTTTGTTGGACCAAAAGTTGTAACTGTTCATGTCATCTTAATGCCCAAGATTTGTCATTGAGTCCAAATCTAATTTCATCCTCATTCCCTTTTCAGCTGATATTCTTGTATGCGACTGCTACATCAACTCCTCCTTCTCCTCTCCACTCCACCTCCCAGTAACAACATCCAGTCAGACTCTCTCTACTCAGGACCTGATAACTTCCAGTGAATCTGTCTGGGTGTCTAGAGTAAGACTGTTGTTGACTCATTACTGTTGCTTTTCTGTCCCCCTCAGATAATATCAGCAATGTGTGTGCTGTGTTTGGATCCAGTGTGATATCACGTGAATACTCTAAGAATCCAGCTCTGGTCTTGGGCTCTGGTTGTGACGGTAAAAGGTCCACTTCAGTCCCTGTCAGTGAGACGTTTGTCCATTTCTCTCTCAGAACGTCCTGTAGTTTATCTCTGACTTCTGAAACAGCCGCTGTCACGTCCTCAAAGTAGCTCAGAGGACAGATGTTGATGCTGGATGAGTCTATAGACTCACTGAGTGGTGACAATGAGGGGTAGTTATGTAGAAACTGGGTTTTTTTCCCGACTTTTCACAACTTTTCACAAATTTTCCGACTTTTCACAAATGTCCTCACTTTCCACAAATGTTGTCTGACTTTCCACAAATGTCATACATTTTCACAAATGTTCCGACTTTTAAGACATTACCTGATTTTCCACAAAAGTCCTGAATTTCCACAAATGTCATCGATTTTCACAAATGTTCAGACTTTTCACAAATGTCCTCACTTTCCACAAATGTTGTCTGACTTTCCACAAATTTCCTAAATTTTTACAAATTTACTGACTTTTCACAAAAGTCCTGACTTTCCACAAATGTCATACATTTTCACAAATGTTCCGACTTTTAAGACATTACCTGATTTTCCACAAAAGTCCTGAATTTCCACAAATGTCATCGATTTTCACAAATGTTCAGACTTTTCACAAATGTCCTCACTTTCCACAAATGTTGTCTGACTTTCCACAAATTTCCTAAATTTTTACAAATTTACTGACTTTTCACAAAAGTCCTGACTTTCCACAAATGTCATACATTTTCACAAATGTTCCGACTTTTAAGACATTACCTGATTTTCCACAAAAGTCCTGAATTTCCACAAATGTCATCGATTTTCACAAATGTCCTCACTTTCCAAAAATGTCATACATTTTCACAAAAGTTCCGACATTTCACGAAAGTCCTGACTTTCCACAAAGGGCATCAATTTTGACAGATGGCATAAATTTTCACAAATATTCCGACTTTTCACAAATATTTCGAATTTTAACAAATGACCTGACTTTCCACAAAAGCCCTGAATTTCCACAAATGTCTTACATTTTCACAAATGTTCCGACTTTTACCAAATGTCCTCACTTTCCACAAATGTCATACATTTTCACAAAAGTTACGACTTTTCACAAATGTCCTGACTTTCCACAAATTCTCTGAGTTTTCACAAAAGTTCTGACTTTCAACAAATGTCATAAATTTTCACAAATGTTCCGACTTTTCATAAATGTCCTGACTTTCCATAAATTTACTCAATTTCCGCAAATATTCTGACTTTTCACAAAAGTCCTGACTTTTCACAAATGTCTGACTTTCCACAAATGTCCTGACTTTCCACAAATGTCATAAACTTTCACATATGTTCTCACTTTCCAAAAATGTCATAAATTTTCACAAATATTCCGTCTTTTCACAAAATTCCTGACTTTCCACAAATGTCATAGATTTTCACAAATGTCCTCACTTTCCACAAATGTCCTGATTTTCCACAAAAGTCCTGACTTTCTACAAATGTCCTAAATTTTCACAAATGTTCCGACTTTTCACAAATGTCATAAATTTTCACAAATGTTCCGAGTTTTCACAAAAGTCCTGACTTTCTACAAATGTCCTAAATTTTCACAAATGTTCCGACTTTTCACAAATGTCATAAATTTTCTAGAAATATTCCGACTTTTCACAAATTTTCCGACTTTTCAGAAATGTCCTGATTTTCCACAAAAGGTCCTGACTTTCTACAAAAGTCCTGACTTTCTACAAATGTCATCAATTTTCAGAAATATTCCAACTTTTCACAAATGTTCTGACTTTTCACAAATGTCCTGATTTTTCACAAAAGTCCTGACTTTCCACAAATGTCATCAATTTTCACAAATGTCATCAATTTTCGCAAATATTCTGACTTTTCACAAATTTTCCAACTTTTCACAAATTTTCCGACTTTTCACAAATGTCCTCACTTTCCACAAATGTCCTGATTTTCCACAAAAGTCCTGACTTTCTACAAATGTCCTAAATTTTCACAAATGTTCCGACTTTTCACAAATGTCATAAATTTTCACAAATGTTCCGAGTTTTCACAAAAGTCCTGACTTTCTACAAATGTCCTAAATTTTCACAAATGTTCCGACTTTTCACAAATGTCATAAATTTTCTAGAAATATTCCGACTTTTCACAAATTTTCCGACTTTTCAGAAATGTCCTGATTTTCCACAAAAGGTCCTGACTTTCTACAAAAGTCCTGACTTTCTACAAATGTCATCAATTTTCAGAAATATTCCAACTTTTCACAAATGTTCTGACTTTTCACAAATGTCCTGATTTTTCACAAAAGTCCTGACTTTCCACAAATGTCATCAATTTTCACAAATGTCATCAATTTTCGCAA
>JACSYO010000836.1:5000-17500 GCA_016806645.1 Ophiodon elongatus
TCTCTGTTTATGTTGATTATGTCTGAGAGCGGCGGCCATCTTTCTTTTTTACCTGGTTTATTATTATTTAACGTTTAAGTTTCTCTGAACTCGTCTGTCAGACTCGGTTTGAATAAAATATTTGAAATGATGCTCAACCGTCTCGTCTGAGTTTTTGATTTCATATCTTTGATGTTTGAGAGGTTTGTATCTATTTTTCATTTGATCTACTGGTTTATTTATTTAATAAAATATCTTCATTTTACATTTAAAATAGAATCAATGTTCAGGTTATGAGACAGAAAACTAAATAAAATCAAACTCTACTTTTCAATGAAGGATTATGTTTAAGCATCAGTGATGATGTCACTAAATATATAAACCACTCTAGTTTTCTAGATTCAGGTGAATTTCCTTGAATTTTACTTTATGTTAAATATTGAAACTTATTTATGAAACCGATTTATTTCTTTTTGTACAGAAATGTCAATATTCAACAAATCCCAAGTTTTAAATAAACCTGCAAAGAACAATCGGTTTGTTTATTTAGAACATTGATGATAAGAAAAACTGATTTATTTACATAATTGATTTACTGTTTTTATATATACGTGATTTTATATTATACGCAAAAATCTCAATTTAAATCTCAGCTCCTCTTGGAGGAAAGAATCTGATTTGACCCGACAGGTTATGGATCTTAACACCTACTTTATAAAACACTATTTATTGTATTTTAATGGATTTATCTCTTCACAGATTCTAAAGTTTGTGAACAAAGTGTTTCAATGTGATCGGACCAACACAACGATTATTATTATTATTATTATTATTATTATTAATACTATCAGAGAGTCCGTTCTTGGAAAAGTTACAACGGGACCAGTTTTATTTTGGAGGTAACAGGAAGTTACAAAGTGTCTCACCTGCTCTTAAACGTCTCGTTTATTAATTATTTATTAATTATTTATTTATTTACATTATTCATTTAAATATCTGGCTGCTTCTTGAAAACATGTGTCGACGTTCACTTGTTATTTAATTTCAAACTTAAAAACAAGTTAATGAACTCCGTGCTAACACGATAGCCGACGAGCTAACACTTTAGCCTAGGAGCTAACTCGTTGGCCTACGAGCTAACACGTTGGCCTACGAGCTAACACGTTGGCCTACGAGCTAACACGTTAGCCTACGAGCTAAGATGTCTATAAAGGGTTTAATCTCTGGTGCTGATTTACTGACTGACTGATTTCTGGTTTTGGTTCAAACATTTAACAGAAATAAAAGATTCATGGAAACTAAATGTTCTAGTGTTTTTATCTTCAGGACCCTGGTGACGTTTGTTTCTCACAGAAACGTTGTTTATTCTTTATTATAAAGGTATTAAAATAAAACTCTCATCACATGATGATTATTAATCTGCAGTGAAACTCTTTAAACTAACAGGAAGTAGTTTAGTAGTAGTAGTAGTAACTTATTTAATATTTAACAGGATCAAATATTCACATCATCAACTTCATTCAAACAAAACTCATCCACAGAATCAAGTTTCTAAATCTTTATTTAAAATGTAGTTTCTTTATGATTTAACTTCTTATGATAGCTGTCTCTCTCTCTCTGTCTGTCTCTCCATATATATATATATATATATATATATATATATATATATCAGTCTATCTGTCCTCCACATTCCTCCAGAGCCTGTCTTTTCCACCATCTGCTTTTCAAATTAAAAGTCTGTCCTGTCTCACTGCTCTGTTTCCTGTCTCACTGCTCTGTTTTCTTCCTGTCTCACTGCTCTGTTTTCTTCCTGTCTCACTGCTCTGTTTCCTGTCTCACTGCTCTGTTTCCTGTCTCACTGCTCTGTTTTCTTCCTGTCTCACTGCTCTGTTTTCTTCCTGTCTCACTGCTCTGTTTTCTTCCTGTCTCACTGCTCTGTTTCCTGTCTCACTGCTCTGTTTTCTTCCTGTCTCACTGCTCTGTTTCCTGTCTCACTGCTCTGTTTTCCTCCTGTCTCACTGCTCTGTTTCCTGTCTCACTGCTCTGTTTCCTGTCTCACTGCTCTGTTTTCCTCCTGTCTCACTGCTCTGTTTCCTGTCTCACTGCTCTGTTTTCTTCCTGTCTCACTGCTCTGTTTCCTGTCTCACTGCTCTGTTTCCTGTCTCACTGCTCTGTCATCAAAATATACAAATTGGTCCATTGAAAATTATTTTTCTTCTTATTATAAATTATTATTAATATTGTTATTTATACTATAGAGTATTAGTATTGCTATTATTATTATTATAAATGATTATATTTTCTATCACTAACGAACACGTTCATGTTGTAGTTTTTCCTGCTTCGTGTTTTATTGGGTACATTAGTAATACTATAAATATATCTGTATACATGAGAAGTACTGCAGTAAAAGTACATTCTACATTATTATGTGAACTAAAGTCATCTGACTGATTTTATTTAGAAAATATCCGGCTACCTTGTTGAGTTGGCGACTAAACCGGAAGTGCACTGATCCGTTCTCCTCAGCTTGACGCTCCTTCCTCTCAGTGGAAGAAGCGTCTCCACCCCGCCGGGCCGTCCGGGCCGGGGAAGCGAACCCACCCGGGCGGGAGCGCGTCTGTCTCCGCCTCCCTCCCTCTCTCCTCCCTCCCTCTCTCCTCCCTCTCTCCTCCTTCCCTCTCTCCCCCCCTCCCCCTCCCCCTCCCTCTCCCTCAGTCTCTCCCCGTCTCTCCAAACTTTGGACACTTTTACGCGTCACCGAGGCGCATGTTGGATTTTGGCTGATTTGGAGCCTGAAAGTTGGAGCGCGCGACAGAAAGTTCCCTGAGACCTTGAGGAGCAGGAGGATGATCCTTCAGGGGGACCGGCTGCCGCTCCAGTGATCACATGTGAGTCCTCACGTTTATTAATATGTATTGTTATTGTTATTGATACTATGGAGAGGAGTTGGTTCCTGTTGTTCTGTGAGTTTAAAGACTTTTACATCAGTGTTCCATCTGCCAGTTGATCCAAAGAGACTTTGTTGGGTTCTCCTCCCAGAGCCCAGTCCTCCTCCCAGTCCTCCCAGAGCCCAGTCCTCCTCCCAGTCCTCCCAGAGCCCAGTCCTCCCAGAGCCCAGTCCTCCTCCCAGAGCCCAGTCCTCCCAGAGCCCAGTCCTCCTCCCAGAGCCCAGTCCTCCCAGAGCCCAGTCCTCCTCCCAGAGCCCAGTCCTCCCAGAGCCCAGTCCTCCCAGAGCCCAGTCCTCCTCCCAGTCCTCCCAGACCCCAGTCCTCCCAGAGCCCAGTCCTCCTCCCAGTCCTCCCAGACCCCAGTCCTCCCAGAGCCCAGTCCTCCTCCCAGTCCTCCCAGACCCCAGTCCTCCCAGAGCCCAGTCCTCCTCCCAGTCCTCCCAGCCCCCAGTCCTCCCAGAGCCCAGTCCTCCTCCCAGTCCTCCCAGACCCCAGTCCTCCCAGTCCAGACTGGGTTCAATAAACAGTTAAACTTTTGACTTTGAGTTTGAGCAGAAGTTTGAGTTTGATTCTCGTTAATTATGAAAAACAATAAGGAACAAGTATTTTCTTCTTTGAGCTGAGAACTGAACTGTAGAAGGAGAAGGAGAAGGAGAAGAAGAAGGAGAAGAAGAAGAAGAAGGAGAAGAAGAAGAAGAATGAGAAGAACAACAACAAGTATAAAAGAAGAAGAATAACAACAACAACAAGTATAAAAGAAGAAGAATAACAACAACAACAAGTATAAAAGAAGAAGAATAACAACAACAACAACAACAAGTATAAAAGAAGAAGACTTTCGATCTCCTGAAAAATGAAACAATTCCTTCAAAACTACAAAATAATTTATAAAAACCTTCTTTTGTCACAATGTGAACACGTTCTGTTTGAACGTGTATATATACATATAAAAACATATATATATATATATATATATATATATATATATATAAACATATATACGTATATATGTTTATATACGTATATATACGTTCTGTTTGAACGTATATATATACATATATAAACATATATGTATATATATACACGTATATATATACATATATACACGTATATATGTACAGTATATTTATGTATATATATATACATATATACGTGTATATATGTATATATATATTTATACATATATCTACATGTTTCAAAGCTTTGAAAAAGGAAGAAATGACTTGATGGAAAGAAACTTAAAAACTTTGAGCTAAAACTAAATGAGTCGTGTGTGTGTGTGTGTGTGTGTGTGTGTGTGTGTGTGTGTGTGTGAGAGTGTGTGTGTGTGTGTGTGTGAGAGTGTGAGTGTGTGTGTGTGAGAGTGTGAGTGTGAGTGTGCGTGTGCGTGTGTGTGTGTGAGTGTGCGTGTGCGTGTGCGTGTGTGTGTGTGTGTGTGTGAGTGTGAGTGTGAGTGTGCGTGTGTGTGTGTGAGTGTGCGTGTGTGTGTGTGTGTGTGTGTTAGTGTGTGTGAGTGTGCGTGTAGTTTTGAAGTCGTATGAATTTAAATATTTTGAGTCACAAACAAATATTCAGAATAAAGACTGAAAACTCCCTGAATGATTCCAGAGAAATATGGTTTCAATACTTAACTCATCATTTTAAGATAACAAATTTAACTCGCTCCTCCTTGAATCGCCACCTTAACGTGGTGGAGGAGTTTGAGTGGCTCAGTGATCCTGGGAGCTATGTTGTCCGGGGCATCAGCCCCTGGTCGGGTCTCCCAAGACAAACAGGTCTCAGGGGAGAGCCCAGACTAAGACTGGTTCAAAAAACCCCGATGAACAGCAGCACACGGACTAAGGCCACCTCGCCCGGACCAGGGAAACCGGGGCACCCTCCCGGAGCCAGACCCGGGAGGGGAGCTCGTAGGCGAGCGTCTGGTGGCCGGGCCTTCACCCATGGGGCCCGGTCGGGCTCAGCCCGAAGAAACATCATGGAGCAGCCACCCTGTGGACCCACCACCCGCAGGGATAAGCATCGGGGTCGGGTGCTATGTGGACCGGGCGGCTGGCCGGGCGGGGGGCCTGGGCGAGCTGATCGCCGGCGACATAGACTAGCTCTAGGGACGTGGAACGTCACCTCGCTAGCGGGGAAAGAGCCGGAGCGCCGCCGTGTTGGAGTTCTCCTCGGAGAACCAGAGGGTCGCCTCCCTGCACCTGCGGGTTGCGGGAAGTAAGGCTCTGACTGTTGTTTCTGTTTATGCACCAAACAGCAGTTCAGAGTATCCGGCCTTCTTGGAGTCAGCGGGAGGTCCTGGAAAGGCCTCCTGAGACTCCATAGTTCTCCTGGAGATTTCAACGCTCACGTGGGCAACGACAGGAACCTGGCGGGGGGTAATTGGGAGGAACGGCTTGCCCGATCTGAACCTGAGTGGTGTCTCGCTGTTGGACTTCTGTGCTAGCCACGGTATGTCCATAACGAACACCATGTTCGAACATAGGGTGGCTCATCAGTGTACCTGGTACCAGAACACCTTAGGCCGTAGGTCAATGATCGACTTTGTAATCGTTTCATCTGATCTGCGGCCGTGTGTCTTGGACACTCGGGTGAAGAGAGGAGCAGAGCTGTCAACTGATCACCATCTGGTGGTGAGGTGGATCAGATGGCGGGCGAGCCAGCTGGAAAGACCCGGCAAGCCCAAACGTGTAGTGAGGCTGAACTGGGAACGTCTGAAGGAGGATCCCGTCGGGGAGGTCTTCAACTCCCATCTCCGGAAGAACTTCTCACACTGGGGACATGGAATCTGAGTGGACCATGTTCAAAGCCTCTATTGTGGACGCGGCCGCTAGGAGCTGTGGTCGGAAGGTCACCGGTGCCTGTCGTGGCGGCAACCCGAGAACCCGGTGCTGGACACCGGGAAGCTGCTGGCCCGGACGGGGGACATTGTCGGGCGGTGGAAAGAGCACTTTGAGGAACTCCTCAACCCGGCCAACATGTCCTCTGGAGAGGAGGCAGCGCCTGAAGACTTGGGGAAGGGGGTCGCACCCATATCCCTTGCAGAAGCCGCTAAGGTAGTCAAAAAGCTCCTTGGTGGTCCCGGGGTGGATGAGAGCCGCCTTGAGATGATCCCGTTTTCAAAAAGGGGGACCAGAGAGTGTGCTCGAATTATCGGGGTATCACACTACTCAGCCTCCCGAGAAAAGCTTATGCCAGGGTGCTGGAAAGGAGGCTCCGACTGATTGTCGAACCTCAGATTCAAGAGGAGCAGTGGAACAGTGGACCAGCTCTTTACCCTCGCAAGACTGCTGGAGGGGCTCTGGGAGTTTGCCCAACCACTCTACATGTGTTTTGTGGACTTGGAGAAGGATTTTCGACCGGGTCCCTCGGGGGTTTTTGTGGGGGGTGCTGCGGGAGTATGGGGTGCCGGACCCGTTACAACGGGCCATCCGGTCTCTGTACGACTGCAGTAGGAGCTGTGTTCGTATTCTCGGCAATAAGTCAGACGCGTTCCCGGTGGGTGTTGGCCTCCGCCAGGGCTGCCCTTTATCACCGGTCCTGTTCGTGACTTTCATGGACAGGATATCTAGGAGCAGCCGGGGGGAGGAGAACCTCCTGTCCTGTTGGCCTCTTCGGACCTCCAGCATTCACTGGGGCGTTTTGCAGCCGAGTGTGAAGCGGCGGGGATGAGGGTAAGCACCTCCAAATCTGAGGCCATGGTGCTCTGCCGGAAACCGGTGGATTGCTCCTCCGGGTGGGGACGCAGTGCCTACCGCAAGCGAAGGAGTTTAAGTATCTCGGGGTCTTGTTCACGAGTGAGGGTAAGATGGAGCGGGAGATCGACAGACGGATCGGTGCGGCTGTAAAACAGGCGCTGCACCGGGCAGTCTACGTTCCGACCCTCACCTATGGTCACGAACTCTGGGTCGTGACCGAAAGAACGAGGTCTCGGATACAAGCGGCCGAAATGAGTTTTCCTCCGTAGGGTGGCCGGCTCAGCCTTAGAGATAGGGTAAGGAGATGAGTTTCCTCTGTAGGGCTCAGCCTTAGAGATAGGGTAAGGAGATGAGTTTCCTCTGTAGGGCTCAGCCTTAGAGATAGGGTAAGGAGATGAGTTTCCTCTGTAGGGCTCAGCCTTAGAGATAGGGTAAGGAGATGAGTTTCCTCTGTAGGGCTCAGCCTTAGAGATAGGGTAAGGAGATGAGTTTCCTCTGTAGGGCTCAGCCTTAGAGATAGGGTAAGGAGATGAGTTTCCTCTGTAGGGCTCAGCCTTAGAGATAGGGTAAGGAGATGAGTTTCCTCTGTAGGGCTCAGCCTTAGAGATAGGGTAAGGAGATGAGTTTCCTCTGTAGGGCTCAGCCTTAGAGATAGGGTAAGGAGATGAGTTTCCTCTGTAGGGCTCAGCCTTAGAGATAGGGTAAGGAGATGAGTTTCCTCTGTAGGGCTCAGCCTTAGAGATAGGGTAAGGAGATGAGTTTCCTCTGTAGGGCTCAGCCTTAGAGATAGGGTAAGGAGATGAGTTTCCTCTGTAGGGCTCAGCCTTAGAGATAGGGTAAGGAGATGAGTTTCCTCTGTAGGGCTCAGCCTTAGAGATAGGGTAAGGAGATGAGTTTCCTCTGTAGGGCTCAGCCTTAGTGATAGGGTAAGGAGATGAGTTTCCTCTGTAGGGCTCAGCCTTAGTGATAGGGTAAGGAGATGAGTTTCCTCTGTAGGGCTCAGCCTTAGAGATAGGGTAAGGAGATGAGTTTCCTCTGTAGGGCTCAGCCTTAGTGATAGGGTAAGGAGATGAGTTTCCTCTGTAGGGCTCATCCTTAGTGATAGGGTAAGGAGATGAGTTTCCTCTGTAGGGCTCAGCCTTAGAGATAGGGTAAGGAGATGAGTTTCCTCTGTAGGGCTCAGCCTTAGAGATAGGGTAAGGAGATGAGTTTCCTCTGTAGGGCTCAGCCTTAGAGATAGAGTAAGGAGCTCGGACATCAGGAGGGAACTTGGAGTTGAGGCGCTACTCCTTCGTGTCTAAAGGAGTCAGCTGAGGTGGTTCGGGCATCTAATCAGGATGCCTCCTGGTTTCCTCCCGTTAGAGGTTTACCAGGCACGCCCACCTGGTAGGAGGCCCCGGGGAAGACCCAGAACCCTCTGGAGGGATTATATCTCCAGCTGGCCTGGGAACACCTCAGGATCCCCAGAATGAGCTGGAACATGTTGCGGGTGAGAGGGAAGCCTGGGTCGGCCTGCTGGCTGCTGCCACTGCAACCCGACCGGATAAGCGGATGAAAATGGATGGATGGATATTTAACTCGTCATTTTAATATTTACATATTTAACTCGGCATTTTAATATTTAAATATTTAACTCGGCATTTTAATATTTAATTATTCAACTTGTGGTTTAAATATTTAACTCGTCGTTTTAATATTTAAATATTTAACTCGTCGTTTTAATATTTAAATATATATATATCAATATATTTAAATTATTATTATCGTTTTATTTTATGATTTGGGTGAAGCTATCCTGTAAAGGTGTAGCTCTCCTGTAAAGGTGGAGCTCTCCTGTAAAGGTGTAGCTCTCCTCTAAAGGTGTAGCTCTCCTGTAAAGGTGTAGCTCTCCTCTGAAGGTGGAGCTCTCCTCTAAAGGTGTAGCTCTCCTCTGGAGGTGGAGCTCTCCTGTAAAGGTGTAGCTCTCCTGTAAAGGTGTAGCTCTCCTCTGAAGGTGTAGCTCTCCTGTAAAGGTGGAGCTCTCCTGTAAAGGTGGAGCTCTCCTCTGAAGGTGGAGCTCTCCTGTAAAGATAAGCTCTCCTGTAAAGGTGTAGCTCTCCTCTGAAGGTGGAGCTCTCCTCTGAAGGTGGAGCTCTCCTGTAAAGGTAAAGCTCTCCTGTAAAGGTGGAGCTCTTGGTGGAGCTCCAAAGGAGGTGGAGCTCTCCTGTAAAGGTGGAGCTCTCCTGTAAAGGTGGAGCCTGAGTGGGCTTTCCTGTAAAGGTAAAGCTCACCTCTAAAGGTGGAGCTCTCCTGTAAAGGTGGAGCTCTCCTTCTCTCTGCTCCTCCAGCTTCAGTTCTTGAGGCTTGAAGACAAAATGTCCTCCTGGAGGTCAAAGGTCAGCCGGCCGCCGTCCAGCAGACGTATGAATCGCTCTCTTTATGAGTCAGCTGACCTCGCTACACTTCTCATCCACTCACATTACCATAGGAGGGAGGAGGGAGGAGGAGGGAGGAGGAGGGAGGAGGAGAGAGGAGGATGGGGGGAGGAGGGAGGAAACAGGGAAACAAGGAAACAAGACTTACGAGTGGACAAAGAGCTGAGTTTTCTTTAATGTCAGCAGCTGCATGAATTTCGCCGCCGAGCCGGACGATGAAATGAAATGTTGTGTTCTGTCTGCTTTCAATATTTATGATGCTCATGAAACTGTGAGAGCTGAGTTCTCTCTCTTCCTCACGTTCACTTCCTCCTTCACTTCCTCCTTCCTCGTTTCAGTCCTCGTTTCAAACAGAACGTTCTTCTGAGGGAACTTTAGGCTCCACCTAACAAACTGGAGAGGTTCTTCTTTCTTTCATTTGTTCCTCTCTTTTGGAAAGTCAACATCTTTTTTGGGTAAATATGATCATCTGACTGAGAGGCTGAGATGGACGTCGATGTGGAGCTGGAGGCAGAGCCTCGTTAGCCTAGCTTAGCATGAAGAGCTACATTTAATGAACTAAACAAATGAGGCAGCAGCAACTGATTCCAACCAATAGCATCACGACGTCCATCAATCTGTAACTTCTAGACGAGGTGTAAGCCCGCCCACTTTGTAGCGGACCAATCAGATCAAAGGATTTGCTTTAAATCCCTCTGGTGAGGAAACAGGAAGTGATCCTCCACTTCCTCCTGTCAGTGGAGAGACAACACAGATGAAAGCAATCATATTTACATTAATAATAAAGAAGGATATGAGCTTCTTCTCTTTAAACCCGTTAAACGTGAACATCTGGTTCACGTTACTGCTCAGCAACGCCCACGACCTGCAGCAACAACCGACCGGAGAACCGGAGAACCGGAGAACACAGTCCTCCACGCAGGATTCATAATCACGTGATGGAGAACATCAGACGCAGACTGGAAGTTTATTCATTTAAAATAAAATGTAAGAACTTCATCAGCAGAATGGTGCTGATGAGGTCTGGTTCCTCCAGCAGCTCCTTCGCCTCCTCCTGCTGAAGGTTAACGACCTCCAGGTCACCAGGAGCCTTCAGAGAGCCGCGAGGTTCCTCCTGTACTTCCTGTTCCTCCTGTACTTCCTGTCCCTCCTGTACTTCCTGTCCCTCCTGTACTTCCTGTCCCTCCTGTTCCTCCTGTACTTCCTGTCCCTCCTGTACTTCCTGTTCCTCCTGTACTTCCTGTACTTCCTGTTCCTCCTGTACTTCCTGTCTCTCCTGTACTTCCTGTCCCTCCTGTCCCTCCTGTACTTCCTGTTCCTCCTGTACTTCCTGTACTTCCTGTTCCTCCTGTACTTCCTGTCCCTCCTGTACTTCCTGTTCCTCCTGTACTTCCTGTCCCTCCTGTACTTCCTGTTCCTCCTGTACTTCCTGTCCCTCCTGTACTTCCTGTACTTCCTGTTCCTCCTGTACTTCCTGTACTTCCTGTTCCTCCTGTACTTCCTGTCCCTCCTGTACTTCCTGTTCCTCCTGTACTTCCTGTACTTCCTGTTCCTCCTGTACTTCCTGTCCCTCCTGTATTTCCTGTTCCTCCTGTTCCTCCTGTCCCTCCTGTATTTCCTGTTCCTCCTGTACTTCCTGTCCCTCCTGTACTTCCTGTACTTCCTGTTCCTCCTGTACTTCCTGTACTTCCTGTTCCTCCTGTACTTCCTGTCCCTCCTGTACTTCCTGTTCCTCCTGTACTTCCTGTACTTCCTGTTCCTCCTGTACTTCCTGTCCCTCCTGTACTTCCTGTCCCTCCTGTACTTCCTGTACTTCCTGTTCCTCCTGTACTTCCTGTCCCTCCTGTATTTCCTGTTCCTCCTGTTCCTCCTG
Source organism: Ophiodon elongatus (assembly GCA_016806645.1). Lineage (NCBI taxonomy): Eukaryota > Metazoa > Chordata > Actinopteri > Perciformes > Hexagrammidae > Ophiodon > Ophiodon elongatus. The sequence goes on from JACSYO010000836.1 coordinate 15,913, forward strand.
TCCCTCCTGTATTCCTGTTCCTCCTGTACTTCCTGTCCCTCCTGTACTTCCTGTTCCTCCTGTACTTCCTGTACTTCCTGTTCCTCCTGTACTTCCTGTCCCTCCTGTACTTCCTGTTCCTCCTGTACTTCCTGTCCCTCCTGTACTTCCTGTTCCTCCTGTACTTCCTGTCCCTCCTGTACTTCCTGTACTTCCTGTTCCTCCTGTACTTCCTGTACTTCCTGTTCCTCCTGTACTTCCTGTCCCTCCTGTACTTCCTGTTCCTCCTGTACTTCCTGTACTTCCTGTTCCTCCTGTACTTCCTGTCCCTCCTGTATTTCCTGTTCCTCCTGTTCCTCCTGTCCCTCCTGTATTTCCTGTTCCTCCTGTACTTCCTGTCCCTCCTGTACTTCCTGTCCCGTGAAGCTAGTGCACCGGGTTCATTTCAGAAGTCGGGGGTCGTGTGAGACTCAGAGCTGTTTGTTCTGAGATCGTTGTTTATGACGATCCGGTTCATACGCGACGTGAGCACCATGGAGACGTGAATCACTTTCAAATGAACTGTAACCACGACAACGCTCATTAGCTGCTCAGGTGTTCTTATCATCACCTGATGGAGCCATTTGATTGGCTCTCTGGGGATCATGCTCCGAGATCACACACACACATGCACAAACATGCACAAACACACGCACTCACACACGCACACACACACACACATGTACAAACATGCACAAACACACGCACGCACTCACGCACACACATGCACAAACACGCACAAACACATGCACACACACACACACACACAAACACGCACACACACATTTTCTTTTCTGTATTAAAATGTTAAACACAATCCAGGTTTTTAAGATTGTTATAAGATGATAGATTATATGTTTTAAAAGGGTTCTACACACTTGTGAACATGTTATCATTAACTGCAGACTCTTAATCCATTTTATTTATTAGATTTATTTAATTTTTGTATTTAATCCAGTTTTTATGCTTTTTGTGTCTGTACCCCACTTTTGGAGTCATGGTGGAGTTGTTGGCTTGGTAGGTGGTACGTTGGAAAACAATATAAAATTCATGCAGAAATGGGTTCGGGGTTCCCCCTGGGGTTAGAACCCGTTAACCCTAACCCTGGGGTTAGAACCCGTTAACCCGGTCCCTGGGGTTAGAACCCGTTAACCCTAACCCTGGGGTTAGAACCCGGTCCCTGGGGCCCGGTCCCTGGTGAGAACCCGTTAACCCGGTCCCTGGGGTTAGAACCCGTTAACCCTAACCCTGGGGTTAGAACCCGTTAACCTGGTCCCTGGGGTTAGAACCCGTTAACCCTAACCCTGGGGTTAGAACCCGTTAACCTGGTCCCTGGGGTTAGAACCCGGTCCCTGGGGTTAGAACCTGTTAGCCCTAACCCTGGGGTTAGAACCCGGTTCCTGGGGTTAGAACCCGTTAACCCTAACCCTGGGGTTAGAACCCGGTCCCTGGGGTTAGAACCCGTTAACCCTAACCCTGGGGTTAGAACCCGTTAACCTGGTCCCTGGGGTTAGAACCCGGTCCCTGGGGTTAGAACCCGTTAGCCCTAACCCTGGGGTTAGAACCCGGT
>JACSYO010000837.1:0-15504 GCA_016806645.1 Ophiodon elongatus
GATTTTCTGTATATTCTCAGTTTGCTGCTGCTCTATTCTGTTTTGTAGCAATCCCTCACTCCCTTCCGCACTCCACAGCTTTTCCTTCCTTTGCAGGGTATGTCCTTACAGGCCACCATCCCACCGCGGCACACACAGAAGCGTTGGCAGTCGTCGTCAGCGTAGAACTTCTGATCAGACGCGATGTACCGGCCGTTGAAGTTGCAGCCGCATTTAGCCAGTGGCACGCAGCGATCCTGGAAGGTCAAAGTTCAGTCAGGACAATGTCACGGTTGCATGGCCCGTCTGAATGTAACTACTGGGCAGACAATATTGCCAGGGTTAGGTATTGGCAAATATGAAGTTAAAGTCCAGTCTCCCCATTTCTCCAATTGGAATATCATAACCCAGACTTTAAACTCAAATTTAGTCACCAAATCTTTAACAGTTTAGAAAACATTTGTCCAACATTTATAGATTTTCTCCAGTAATGTTTCACCATCTCACCTAGGCCTTTCTTCCCATCATTCACATCTGTGCCAGGACCACAGTTTGCAGAAGTCTCATTATTTTCGGTCCACAGTTTTGCCTCTAAATTACTACATGCCATCCCAACCATCCCCAAAAGACTTGACACGCAGTTCTCCATGTTAACTGTTATTATATGGGTGCAATATCCAAAACAGGATCCAGTATACATGGGATACATCTAAAGCTGTCTGGGGAATGGATATTGGAGAAACTATTCCGTAAGACGTTTTGGAAGATACAACTTTGCTTATACTCACCTCTTTTTTTCTGTATTGGACACTGTACTTTAGTTCAAAATAGTACATTGGTTACATTACTCAATGATAAATTAGAGATTATTCTTGGCACGAGGCCCCTGAAGAAGGCTGCTTGTGGCGCCACAAGCGGGTTGTTACCTAGCTCTCATCTGAACGTGGACCAGCGTTGTCTTTGTGGAGCATTTTATCCATGAAACAGACATCTGATTCAAGGCTTTTAAACTTTTCCAGAAGAGAACCTTGGCCCTTCCTTCTTTAAAAGTTATGCGTCACTGTAATTGAAGGCCGGGGCAGTGCGTGTATTACCTCACTCAGAAGGTAACCGCGGTTACACACGCAGCCCTCGCTGGACGGGGTCTCACACTTGGCGGGTGGAGATTTAGAGGTGCAGCTGATCGGACAACCAGGAGCCGCGACACTGTACACACTTCTGGAGGGACACCGCATCCCTGAGACACAGAAGAGCACTCGGATCACGCACGCACAAATACAAGAACAGTCGCATCAACTGTGCACGGCCACGTCACAGAGCGCTTACAGCAGAGGCGCCTCGTCCGCCATGACTTCACGTAGCCTCCGTTTCTCTGACACTCCTCTACATAGGTACTGATGACGTCACAGGCCGCTTGCCGTCTGCCTTCGTTAAACACCACGTCATAGACGCAGTCGTCGTGGTACTGCTTGGAATCTACTCGGCTTAAGCAGTCGGCCATGGGTCCGTCCTTTCCCGTTATGACGTCACAGACTGCCGTGGAGGCGGTTGGTTTGAAGTTGGGGGGGAGCGGCCGAGCGCAGTCTTTACCTGGCAGCACAAAGACATCGAGAGAGAGACGGGTCACGTGACATTCAAACAGCTGATATCATCTGCCATCGATGAAGTCTGTACGCAGCGAGAGGGACGCTGAGCACCAGCTATGCAAAGCATTCTAATCTTTACATGAATGATAACTAATAACAAAAATGTCTAATTGAGATCCTTTTATTTGCAGAATGCTTTTTTAACCTTCTAACTGAATCCATTCATTGTGTAAATGAAAGTGCAGATCATAGTGCCCTTAGTTTGTTAAGCATCTCCAATTAGGTAAGACTGACATTGTGTCTTTAACATAAAAGTGACTTACAGTCCCGGGAGCAGCCGTCCACGTTCCCCACCCACTGGCTCACTCCAAATTCATTGTCGCTGGTGGCCAACTTCCCATTGGGCAACGCCAGGTCGTCAGCAGGGTCACCATTGAAGTTTCCACAAAGACCACAGGTTGCGCTGTGATAACTAGTCGCCAGCTCCACCCTCACTGAACTCGCAAAGTCAAAGGAGACCTTTAGCAATGTGAATAAAAAGGAAAGTTATATCAAAGTTCAAGCTGAGGCAGATTGGCAGGTAGCATTAAGAGCACCACTACACATCACTGAAACAGACACTTGGACCAACAGCAGTGAACTATGGCTGCTGTTAAGGAGTTAAACTGTTCATTTGTGTGTATTATACGTTCTTAATGATACAAAGCTGGTTAAACAACAAACCTTCACTTTAAACACATAAATGAGCGATTTGAAAATATTTTAGAACTTAGATATTTGACACTATATAAACACATTAATTGATAAGTCCTCATCATCCATACATTTGGAAATAATCACATTAGTTTTGCTTTCTCACCTCCCTCGTATTAAAATGACTTGTTACGAGGTTAGTTGAAATAAAAAATGTCCCTTTTAACCCATTAAGATCACATCCCCGAATTGTATCCAAAAACATTTAAATCCATTAATCTTTTCTTCCTAGAAAACAAAATGGGACATGTGCTTTCTTAAGTTAGTACCAACCAATAATATCATGACATCATCCATCAACCTGCAACTTTTAGTGACTGAGGTGTGTGTGGAGCCACAGTCCTCTGGAGGCACATTCTAAGCCCGCCCACTTTTAAACCGTCCAATCAAATGCAAAGGCTGTGATTTAGTTCCCTCTATGACTGCACACCACTAAAGGTGTTTACTGGGTCAAACATCACAAAACAGAAGCTAAAGACGTCTGACAACCGTTTCACTGGGACTATAAGAGAACGTGGACACAATCCAAACTGTTCACAACTAAATTGCTCTTAATACCAGTGTGTTGACCGAATGTTTTTACGCAGGCAGCCGAGGTACTCACTGTACTTGTAACGCGTGTAAAACCGTAGTCGACGCAACATGCTTTGATGGCCCTAATCACATTAAAGTTAAGCCAAAGGTTGACAAACGTTTTATAGATACTTTATCAATGGCGGTGTATGCTTCGTGTTTATACCTTCAGAAAGTTGGTCTCAAGGACAGCCAGTCTGTTTCTCCTGTACACCTGGACCGCTGACAGACCGGATGAATTGGAGAAGGGTAGGGAGTTCTTAAGCCCGTTGACCTGCATCACACACGGTTATGTTTATACTTTCACTTCTGCTTCACATGCTGGGGCAATATTAGCTTATTGCTTGAATAATAAGAGGAAATGTCACTGATATGTTTCAGGTCATTTGGAAACAGTGTCACCATGACATACTTTGCCCACCAGAGGGCAACAGACTATTTTTTAATTGTTTAGTTTATGTGGGCACAAGCGGCCCAGATCAAAACGTCACAGCCACACTGTCGAAACAAATCATAAGAGTAACACCATGCAAAACATTTGCTCCGCATTTGGTTTGAGCACAGCAATTCACATTCTTCACTCATTTAAACACTGTATACTTATTATAATATCATCATGCTCAGCTTCCTCTGCTGCCTTTTAATATCGTAAAAGAAATTATTGTAGAGCTACAACCCTGCACAATAAAAGTCTCCATAAGAAAATCTGATCTTGACTGAGCTGAGAGGTGTGTAGTGTGAGAGTGTATGTGTGTCTCACCAGTATACTGCCTGGGAAGTCCACTGACAGTGTGTACGTGTTGCCATACACATGAACAGTCACCACTTTAGCATAAGACACTCTCTTGTTGCCACGGTTGTTATTCTCCAGGTTGACCTGCAATTCAACAAAAGAGTAGAGAGGACATATAGTAGGCAGGAGAGGGAACGGTAAAGGAAACAAATCAAATAGATGGTTTAGTTAGATTTTGACAGGAGTCTCTTATATTGTATATAGATATATAAGTAGTATATATTTCTGAAATATCATTTAAACATACAAGGGAAAGGCCTTTATGTAAAATATCACTTAAGAGTACAAAAGTATCAAATGTGTCCGTGATATGCAAGTTATTGCAGAAGTCTCCTGTAAAGTAGCGGCCCACTGGGCGTGTGGTGAGAGCTTCATGGTGCACTGTAGTGTTTGGTGCTCACCTCAAAGTGCGTCAGACCCGTGGTGTCTCCACACACACTGGCCAGCTTGTAGACACAGTTGCCCTGGAAGTGGAGCACGTGTCCATCGAAGGACCTGAAGTGCGGATCTCCGTATGCGCTGCACGTCTTAAAGCCGACTGGGTAGCAGTCTTGGACTCCGTTCACGACGCCGCACCTCTCTCCGGTTCGACAGCCGGTCCGCTCGCATTTCACCTTTTGGGTCGCTGCGTCACACACACATTTCTCCTCACACAGCGAGTTGGTCCAGAAGGTCACACCCGGCAGGTAGTAACGGTCGTCGTGGTTACAGCCGCAGCCCTTCTCCCAGATAACACACCTGACAAAAAGGAGCAGAGGTGGAAAGAAACCCCGGAACAAAAGCACGTCAGTCTGAGCACAGGGAGGCGTTCAGTACCGAAGACATCAGTCAGGGACGGGAGACTCACTCTTTTCCACGGAGCACATATCCCGGGTCACAGAAACAGCCTTCCACACAGACCGTAATGCAAAACTTTGGCTGAGGACCACAGGTGGCGGGACACGCCGTGCCGCACAGCTTGTATTGGCTGTGGGCTGGACACAAGACAGCTGGAGGCACAACAACAAGAAGAGCGGGGAAGAGTTTAGGAGACGGACAGAGAGGGGGGCACTATCCCACACGGTGACCTCTCGAGCCGAAGCACATTTAAAAAACACCATTTTCAATTTATTCTATCCAAGTTTTGACATTTTTGAATGAAAGATTTATGCAGATTTATTTAGGCCATACATTAATCCAGAATTATATTAATTTCTAAATAACTCCGCACCACTTCAACTACTGGAAAACCTGTAACGGTTGCTCATGAACAAAGTATAATTAATAAATAAACGTTAGAACATTAAGAAGTGAGGTGACTTTATGTCTGTCTAGTATTTCAGTCTACATAAATGTATTGTATAGAACTCACGGCAGTTGCCCAGTTGTCTCCATGGCAACACAGATGCTCCAGCCTCCTCGCACTCTGCCATGTAGCTGCTCAGGGCCTCGCACAGTACTTCCTGCCGTCCTTCATTGATGCAGACGTCATACAAACAGTCCGACAGAATCTCTGCTACGGGCACGCTACGATGGCATCCAGAGAAAGGCCCCTTCTTGTCGCTCAGGATCCCACAGTACTCTGGACCAGTGTACCTGAGGAGGAGCAATGGGGTTTATTGTCAGCTCACTCATTAAAGTACATGATAATTAGTACATTTACTCAAGTTCTGTACTTAAGTACAATTTTGAGGTACATGTACTTGAGAATTTCCATTTTAATGCTACTGTAAACTTCTACTCCACTACTGTCTCATGTACTACTGTCAAGATATAGTGACAGTTTTTTATAATCTTTTTTGATAAAGTTACAAACTGTAGCTTTAATGTATCAATTCTAATCCAATATTATTCTGAAAATGGCCATTCTACATAAGGACTTTCTTTTGTTACTTAGTATATTTTGATGCTAATACTTCTACTGAAGTAATATTTGGGTTGCAGGACCTTGACTTGTATCAGAGTATTTCTACTGACATTCCCAACAGCCTCAGCTGTGCTTAGGGTTTAGTGCTAATCATCAAATGTTAAGTGAAAGTAGCAGATAATCTTTTGTCATAAACTCAAACTTCAAAAGTCCACACACCCTTTCATCATGTAATCCCCTAAAATATTGTGTTATGATCAGTTTAACATAACTGACATCTATAAGAAAGAAATACTGGTTATTTAGAGACACATAATGCTTATTTTCAGGTTCATACTTGTATGTTGGGTTTCTACTAGAGCATGTTTACACGCTTTAATGTTCAAAAACATTTATTTTCTCATTCTTTCTGAATTAACTGGTATTCACACTCTGAAACTCCCCCCCCCAAACACCAATCTGCTCTGGCACACATTCTGAATACTGGCCGTGTGCGTTTCTCTGTGGATTGAGTTTTTCGATACTTTAACCGTATATAGCAACTAAACCTTCTTTACAATCAAAAAAGACCTGGAAATCTCGATTTAAACAAAATGGGACCTTTTAAGTCATTATAAAACGTAACGTTGCATGACATTACTTTATGCGGTCCTCCGCCGAGCACTGAGGACACTCGTCCTCACAGTAATGGTAACAGAAGGGGTCGTCGTCTTCGATGCTCCATGTCCCGGCCCACTGTGTCACGTTAACAGCTGGGCTGCCGCTGGCGGTTGTCCGGTCGTCCTCCTTGTTGCCGTTGTAGTTGCCACAGAGCCCAGCGACATTACCATAGTAGCTGCTGCTGATGGACACCACGAGAAGTGTGGACCAATCAAAAGTAACTTCGATGCCGATATCACTCTGCAGTTTGCCTTTAAATCCAGATTGTGTTATGGAGATGCTGCCTCCTTCAAGAAAGACAGGGAGCTCCGTCTTTATGCCGTCCACCTAGAGAGAGAAAATTAAATCAAATGTTTATTGTATGATGATGATTTAGCGCTGCTGTCACTTGCTAAAGGACTTTGGGTATGTTTGAAATATTCTGCCATCCTATGGCCTTTAACAATGTCAATAAAACTAAAGTATTTTATTAATAGAAATATCAGCAAATTTTGGAATTGGTTGTGAAAGAACTACAAGAAAAGGCAGGAGCATTTTACACCTCAAAAAGGTGTCTTTAAAATAAATTCAAAGCAGTTATTAAACCGATTGCACTATAAGGTAGTGAAATATGGTATCCCATCAGATGATGCACATTTTTAGATTAGGAAAAACATCCAGTTGAAACTTTACATGTGGATGTCTGCAGCCAAAAGATCTTTCTACCAAACCAGAATTCAATCATCATCATCGTCATCTAACCCCCAAAAACTCTTCTCTATCTTCTTCACAAGAACGCCTGCCTGCCCCGCCCCCCGGTCCCCCTCCTCCTTCCAACCTTCTACCAAGCCACTTTGTCAACTATTTCACAAAGATAGATGACATGCTCCTCGTTTACTAATCCATCTTCTATAACTACATTGCCATCAACTTCATCTTCTGCCCCTTCCCTCTTTCACCTCAGTCTCCCAATCAAGTTCTTACCTTGGTTACCTCTGCCCACCCAACCACCTGCCCCCATCCCATCCCACATTCTCCAGGCTATTGCTCCTGACCTTCTCCCCTTTCTCATCCATTTTATTAACACCTCCCTCTCAACTGGCTTTTCCCTAACTCTCTGGAGGCAAGCGTTAACCCTCTCCTGAAGAAACCCACCCTCAACCCATCTGAAGTAAACAACTACAGATGTGTCTCTTCTTCCCTTTCTTTACAAAACTCTGGAGCCAGCCCTCCTCCTACCTTCACCATAACCTTCTTCACCCCCACCAGTCTGGTTTCAAGGCAGGCCACTCAGCCTCTCTCTCCTTATCCTTCTAGACCAGCCTCTCTCTCCTGTCCTTATCCTTCTAGACCAGCCTCTCTCTCCTGTCCTTATCCTTCTAGACCAGCCTCTCTCTCCTGTCCTTATCCTTCTAGACCTTTCTCCTGCATTTGACAGTGAACCACCAGATCCTTATTTCCTGACCTGGGTGTCCCAGGCTCTGCTCCCTTTTCTCATCCTACCTCAACGACCGCACTTATCGGATAACCTGGAGAGGGTTTGTGTCCGAACCTTGTCCCCTCACTACTGGGGTCCCTCAAGGTTCCGTCCTGGTCCCCTCCCCTTCTCTCTGTACACAAACTCTCGGCTCTGTCATTTGCTCACATGGCTTATCCTACGATAGCATGTTGATGACACCCAACTAACTTTTGTTTCCCCAATCTGAAACACAGGTAGCAGCACGAATCTCAGCCTGTCTGACTGACAGCTCTCAGTGGATGTCTGCACACCACCTGAAAATTAACCCGGACAAGACTGAACTACTTTTCCTTCCAGGGAAAGGCTCTCCCACCAACGACTATCATCTTCAACAACTCAGTGTTAAACCCAACCCCGACTGCTAGGAACCTCGGTGTGACATTCAACAGTCACCTCTCCCTTACTGCCAACATTACTGCAATAACACGGTCCTGTCGGTACATGCTGCACAACATCAGGAGAATCTGTCCCCTTCTCACCCAGTAGGTGGTACAGGCTCTGGTACAGGCTCCGGTCATCCCACGCCTAGACTTCTGTAACTCCCTCCTGGCAGGTGCTAGTGGCCTGCTAGTGCCATCCGACCTCTGCAGCTCATCCAGAATGCTGCAGCTCGAATGGTCTTTAACCTACCTAAATTGACCCACACTACTCCGCTCCCTTCACTGGTTACCGGTGGCTGCTGGACTGCATTTCAAAACATTGGTACTTGCGTACCGTGCTTTGAACAGATGGGGTCCAGTAAACATCCAGGACATGGTCAAACCTTACGCCCCAGCCCGCTCACTTCGCATCTACCAATCGGCTTGTAGCTCCGTCACTGCAAGCTAACCGCTCAACAAAATCGCGACGTTCCCCGTCCTGGCTCGTAACTGGTGGAATGACCTCCCCAATAACAGACAGCAGAGTCTCTATATCTTCCGCCGCAAACTAAAAACACATCTCTTCCGACTATACCTGGAATAAAAAAATAAATAAATGTATGTGTACATATAAATATCTTAGTACTTCAGTAGCACTTACTTATAGGACTTTGTAGTTTGGCTTTCTTGATTCTTGTTCTGGGTTTGAACTCTCATGGTTGAATGCACTTATTGTAAGTCGCTTTGGATAAAAGCGTCTGCTAAATGAAAAGTAATGTATTGTCTGCAAAATGATTTGTCAGTGCACAGCAGACTGGCCACAGCAAGATAAAGCATGCCTTGGGCTGCATTCATTCAATATCCAGCACCTTCCCGCAGGTTTGGGAGTCGATATGGATGTGTTTATTTCCTCATCAGAAAATAAAGTCTGTATTCTTCTGATTCAGTTTTCTCACCAACGCCCGTCCCGCTCTTCATTCACTCTATAGCTCGTTAAACCGCCGTTAACACTATCTCTCGATCTCGCTCACTCGTTGTGCCAGAGGGGCGAATTCTGAATGCTGTGTGTTAACAGCCACCGCAATGTGACTGCATGTTCTACCTTTTAAAACACTTGACCCTCGTTCATCTCACTACGTAGCTTTAAAAAAGCTAAGCCAAACAGAAAAGAGCCTCCTCCACAGAGTCACTAGCTGTCAACCAGACATCACGCCTAATGCAAGTTGTTGCATTCCCCAACAACACGATGTCATTACTTACTGCAATGATGGCTGACAATCAAAATTGGTTTAAAAAACATTTTATATGAATCTTCTTGTAATTGTGTGGCTGAAAAAGATTGAACCAGATAACCAGTGTAACTAAGAATTGTGCATGAAAAGTCGGCATGTGTTGACACAGCCCATGTATTGAAGTAAGACCCACCAATATGATGCCTTTGTCTTGGTTTTGGAGGGTTATTAGGTGGCCCAGAATCTCCACAGTGGCTGAACGCACAGAGGAGCCTGGAAAGTTGCCACGGAGAGCATTCTTGGTGATCACGGTAACCTCTGGCAGGGTGGGGTCAAGACCTGAGGAAGTCCAAATAATTCATGTTAACGCTAGCAAGACAGCGTGTCAACTTTAGAACTGCTTAATGGGACATTCAGTCTTTTAGGTCAAACGTCGGCTGGTTGATTGGAAATTGTCATTACACATCAGCATCCCTTCCATCTTGACATAAAAAAAACTGCTACCTTAACAGATAAACGGACATTTCTGTCAGGCAATCAAATTGTGCAATTCCTGTTTCTAGCGAATGTATCATAAATCTCTTCCATAAGAAATAATGGTCACTGAAGCTACACTAACCTTGGGTTTTCTTTGACTGTCCAAAAAGATTAATCTTCTAGTGTAAAAGTTAGTGTGTGTTGCCCATTCAAGGCAATACAATATGGCAATAGTATAATCAAGCAATGATAAATGTTTATTTTGTCGTTCATGTAATTTGAATGCAAAAACACCTGTGAAATTACACATAGCTGGTGCACTGGACTGCAGGTAGGGGTGTCGCTTTATACTTGTATTGGTGATAACAGACATTTAAAGCTACTATGAGGAACTTTCTGTGTGTTGATTTTGGCTGTCCCTGTGGATAAATGGTGTAGTGTCTCAGAGCGCCAGTCCCTTTAGAAAACCTCTCATTTCTCAGTGGAGCCAAGAAGTGCTGTCAATGTCGAAGGTAAAAAGGATGTGATTCGTGGATCAAGCAAAACATTTGAAGAAACATGGTCTGTTTGTAATGAGGCGCTTTCATTTCCTTTAAATAAGTTGCAAATGACATACATACTGTATATACTGAGGATATGGAATATGACGTATTGAGATATGTCTGAACACCATCCTCACAAGATGCTCTGCATTATTTTGGACATAGTATTTCATATCTCCAGGTTAAGGTAGTTACCAACCTGTGGTGTTGACGAGGACGTAGGTGCAGGTTCCCTGGAACGAGTAGCTGAATTTGTCAAACGTTTGGTAGTGCGAGTTGCCGAATGTCCAGCATAAGGCCTTGGACTCAGGAACACACACTCCTTGGCCTTCTGACACCTCACAGTGCTCCTTCACCCTGCACTTAACCTCAGCACAAGGGTCTGGAACACACAGTATCAGCATTGGTAAATTATTATTTAGAAAATGTATAAGTTGAGAGAAAGGTTAAACATACATGGGTCAACAAAACCAAAAAAAGTCTTGGCTCTCGAAAGATGTTTAAAAACATTCTTGTACTTTTGTCTCAAGAATCAAAATGTTTGCACCGTTATCCCAATTTGAATGAATAAAGAGTAACTTAAATTGACAGTTCACCCCAGAATCAAAAATACATCTTTTCCCTCTTACCTGTAGAGCTCTTTATCAATCTAGATTGTTTTGGAGATAGCCGTAGCCTTCTCTCTAGTGTAATGGGGCGACATGGCATGACTTGTGTTCAAAGCACCAAAAAAGATTCTTGGGAAAAAAAAAAACCTCAGTGAGTAACCTGGTCATGATTTCTGGAAAGATCATTTTTTTTTTGCTTTTGGTGAGCAAGGCCAAGTAATGAAACTAATCCATTCTATTGGAGAGAGGTCAGACATTTCTCTCGGCAACTCTCACTAAAATGATCTAGATCGATAAACAGCGCTAAACGTGGAGGAAAAATATCTATTTTGGGCTGAGCTGTCATTTTAACAGGCTGAAGAGACCAGAAACAGTGGTTAAATTTTAAGTTTGTTGCACCTGTAGCCACACCCACCAGTGATGTCACAGTACACTAACCACCCTGGAGTGCTTTTTGAAGGTCTACATTATAGAAACACTAAAATGCAAACGTACATATTTTTGACAAGCCAGATAACATTAAAGCTAAGGCTGATAATCTTGAGAAACCAGCGAGAGTATGCCAGATTATTTTAATCATCCAACTGAAAACCCCAGCCCAGTGTTGCCAACTCTTTTCTAACGAAAGTAGCGAGCAGCACCCGATCCAAAAGATCAGTCACTCAGCAAGTATTTGACCTGTGGGGTAGCAGCCAATGGTTCCATCCCTGTTGCGACACTCCTCGTCCTTCTCGCAGCTGGTGGAGCTGCAGCTGAAGTGTCCGGACTGGCAGACACAGCGCTCCGAACAGTCCCCCAGTAATATTGGTTTACCCGTCTGAAAGGAGTCACTTACGCATTAGACAGAATGAATGGCCACTGGTATGCTTAACATAGAAAATCTTGTCAAGATAAACGTTCATATCAATTATGTGTCATCTTAACCCGGGATCGTTGAATCTTGTTTTTCTGTAGTAGTGCTATTTGCTTTCAGAACGCAGTACCTGCCCAGTTATTCTCCTCACTGCATGTCACTGACACAATAATAATGGGGAGCTGTAAGTTGAATTTCAGGGATAGCCTTTCAATAATTAATGATCTTATATCGAACACTTCATTTGAAATATTAATTTCACTCAAATAGTTGACCCACACCCAGCTATGTCATATCACTGAATTCTGGAGCGCTTTTGGCCAGGACTAACAGACTAGATAATGGTAAGCTACCATATTGTGCTGAATAAGCATTACGAAGAAGCTGACATGGACGATGGCGATTACCCCGTAATATTGTCCATCCACCACACAGCCACATTTCTCCACGGGAACACAGCGGACTCCATCAGACACAAGGCCGTCGTCACACTGGCAGCCCTCCTGACATACTGGGCAGGGCTCAGACTCCTGCAGAGAGAAGCAGGTGGAGGAGCAGGAAGAGGAGCACAGCTCATAGTGACTTCTTGCTGGACACCTCACAGCTGCAAGACAAAAAGAACAAGGCCCAGAGGCTCAGTATTGAGGCGGCTTGTTTGGATTTCTGTCGCCTATAGTTCATGAATTGTGGCAAAGTTCCAGTTTTTAATAATCTACAAGTTGAAGGTTTTGATTTGGCACATTTAGTCATGTGGCATTGTGTTAGTAGATTTCATAAGTATTAGATTAGCAGATGAAAGGCATCACAGACTGCATTAAGCCAGCCTCCCCAATCTTCTTTTTCAGTTGTGTTCACCACCATCCAGCGCTGCCCCTTCTAATGGGAAAGCTTCTAGCGATTCAACTGCACCCCGACACCGCTTCCTGGATCACGGACTGCCTCACTGGCCGGCCCACAGTGTGTCAGAGTGCATGGCCGTGCCTCTGAGGTGGTGATACGCAACACCGGAGCACCTCAAGGAACTGTAGTGGCACCACTCTTCACAATATACACTCCAGACTTCCGGTTAAAGAAAAAAATAGTACTCTGCGCGTCCTTATCGGAGGGTTTATGTATTAAGACATGAAGAGTGACGACAACAACAACACAGAAAACAAATGAACAAAAGATCTCATGTCCATCGTACTACACAGCTTGGGAGAATAAACGCATCCAAACAATACGATAAGCCACATTTAGCAACAGCGAGCATCAGCCAATCGGATGAGACTTACGACAGAAGCGGTCGCTCCTCCATTTGCTTATCTTGGTGCCAGCAAGTTGACAGGCTGTAACATAATTCTGGATGTGAAGACACAGGATGTCCGCACCCCCTTTGCCTGTGGACATCTCCCTGTAAAACAAACTTTCATTTAATTACAGGAAACACCAGAAACGGTCGTATCACATATACTCCTGGTTGGTGAAGGCTAATTCTGGTTTTGGATCTTATTTTGGCAGTTTTGTTTCCCATTTCTATCATAACAACCCTAAACACTGCAATTCTCGGAGGGGTGAAGAAACAAAGGCCGTCATAAGATCAGACAGCAAATAGCTTATCCAGATTAACTAAACTACTTTGATTGCAGGTAAAAATGTAAATCAGTGCACCTGAAATGTTAATAATCCCACATCCTATAGGAAACCAGTGTGGCACATTAGGTCAAAGTTTGAAGCTGGAAGTCATAACATTGTTCAGTATTCAATAATTCTTCAGGCCAGTGTTAAGAATGCAATATGAAATGTGCAAATATAAGCAAAAATACGGGGGATGCTACAGTCAGATTACTGGTTGTTATGTTGCTGCAGAGAAAAAGGGCTCAAGATGTGTTTAGAGACCAGGAACTACAAGACAAGGACATCATACTACACAGTAACATCAAGCTGGAAACAGCTGGGGCCTTTACACATCAGGGGCGTGGAAAATAAACACGAACAGGCAAATTACTCTCCTGCAAATACTTCGCATTAAAACTATTCATACCAGCAGTGATGCAAATTTATTTTTCATTTCCAATAGATTCTCGCAGGCAAAGGACCAACTACCAGGGTCAGAGCAGTGTCTAGCAGTCTGTCTAAGCTAAATTGTTGTGTAACCAGAGCTATTGTAAGCTATTTTATTGAGTTTCCAATAAAGTGAATTTTAGTTTCCCCCTGGGAAACACCTTTATATGTCTAGGGGCTTTTATTGTGAATGGTAACAGGAGTAGATCTGGTCTACGTTGCCTTTGTCAAGGTTGATAGGAGTTATATTTTTCCGTCTTGATTCGGACTACGGAGCCTCAGTGTTGTACACTATCGTGTACGTTTTGAATATGTCTACGCAACATGATTGGTTGATACCTTTATTTGTGGTGGGAAAGCTCAGAAAAAAATATAAAAAAATAAATCACCCTCGCACTGGGGAAGAAAGGGGCGTTTTTTCTACACGTAATATTCGTGTTCTGTCGGAACATTTAAGACAAAACAAAAATATATTGAATTGTGAATTGGTCGCATAAAACAAAACAAAAAACCCGGTGTGTAATGCCCTTTATGTGTATAATGCAACACTTCGACATTAGAGATAGTTCCTTGCCTGACACAAGCATCGTAGTCGGGAGTTGGGTGCACTGTTGAGTGGCAACCTGCAAATGGGCCCTGCCGGGCTCTGATGATGTCACAGGCCTTTTTAGCTTCTGGGCCATTCTGTTCGTCTGGCACAGGACAGGAACGGGCACCACAGCTTTTGTCACAAAAGGTGTCGTCCTCCATCACAACCCAAGTTGCTGATGCGTTTTCTGGCTTCTGGCCTGCCGTTGACGCCTGGTCGCCAGACAGCTCACCGATATAGTTGCCGCAGAGACCATGTGGCGAGCCGCGATAGGTGGAGGGGATTTGTAGGAACACTCCTGCAACAGTGTCGTAGGTCAGCTTCAGATCAAAGTCGGTTTCAATGATGATGTGGAGGCCGTTTTGATGTGCTCGCACTTGTCCGTCAGCCAGTGACACGGGAAGGGAGACTCTGATGTCATCGACCTGAGACAGAGAGGTACAAAGTATTTTATCACATGAGCGGGTAGTACATTGGCTCTGTCCCACCGTGGGAGATTTGTTGATTTTGGTGGTTCCGGTAGACAAAAGCGGTAGTGTTTCTGAACACCTGAATCCCTTTAGAAAATCTCATAATTCTCGTTTGCTTATGTCGGTCATACAGAGGCATGCGGTGAAGTTTTGGGTCCGACAACTAAACCGTGAGCTGAATCCTCTATGAAGCGCTGTGAAACCGAGGGGCTGCACAGTCAGTGGACTTGTAGGTTCATCACTACAAGAGACACCTCTGTAGCACTGTTGCTGGTAGCAGATTTAATAAATGATAATCAATTAATATCAAGATATGTAACGATCATGAATAGTTAAATTTATAAACCTCTAAATTAGTATAAAAGAGTGATGCTACTCAGCTTCTGCCATAAGACCATTAGTTTAAGTAACAAAATTTAACATAAGATTCAATTTAGGACTAACTAATTTTAAAAATAGGGGAAACTTTTAGTTAATTAAATCTTAATCTCAGGGTTGCTACTGAGAGTTAAAAATATATATATCAAAATACAAGGATTAAACATGGGAACATAGAGGTATATATATGCGTACATATTTGTCTCTTTATTCTCGGCAGCCTTGCGCGTCGTAGCTCACGATTTTGGGTTATGTATGAATTGCA
>JACSYO010000838.1:0-30369 GCA_016806645.1 Ophiodon elongatus
TACAACGAGGTTGCTATAAGGATGTATACAGAGAACGGGTCATAAAAAAAAATCATAAAACTGATTTACGGCAGCTGAGCTGACCTAACAATAATGGGGGTTTCCACGAAATGTGGCTCCGCCCACTCAGTTTAGCAGCTTTTTTTTTTATTGAACAATTGCACATGTACAATTTCATGGTGTCAATAAAAAACAGCCGAACAGTGCCGTTCACTTGCCACTGTCAGTAATCGCACTCGCTGTCTCTCGAAAACAGGCAGCAGATGCTAGAAAGCAAAGAGGTGAGGCACGTGACAATATGCCAAACTGTTAGTGACTGTGGTAAGGATGCTGGTATAAGTAGAGCAGAACTGATAAGGAAATGATGTGGGGAGAAGCTCAGGTGAGGGGAATTTTTAATTTGGACCTATCAATGTTGAAAAACAGATTATGTTAGATTAGATTAAGCCCGTTCCACATTGACTGTGTGAGCAGTGAGTGACGGCTGCCTTTGTTGAACTGCTGGTTCCTCACTCGAGTAGTGTCCACACACACAGTGCTGCTGCTGCTGACAGCTCTTCTTTCTACATAGTTTGCCTTTCATAATGGAGAGAATGTTTAAAATTCCACAGATATAGACTTTGCAACAGTAGTAATGTTGCTATTATGTCAATACAGGGTAATATCCGACGTTTTTATTCATACTTTTAAATTATAATAAAAAGGATGATCTATTTTCATTTTTTAGCCGATTGTTGTCCATCCATCCATCCATTATCCTCCGCTTATCCGGGGTCGGGTCGCGGTGGCAGCAGGCCTAGCAGGCCGACCCAGGCTTCCCTCTCACCCGCAACACGTTCCAGCTCGTTCTGGGATCCCGAGGCGTTCCCAGGCCAGCTGGGAGGTATAATCCCTCCAGCGTGTCCTGGGTCTTCCCCGGGGCCTCCTACCAGTTGGGCGTGCCTGGAAAACCTCTAACGGGAGGCGTCCAGGAGGCATCCTGATCAGATGCCTGAACCACCTCAGCTGACTCCTTTCGATACGAAGGAGTAGCACCTCAACTCCAAGTTCCCTCCGGATGTCCGAGCTCCTTACCCTATCTCTAAGGCTGAGCCCGGCCACCCTACGGAGAAAACTCATTTCGGCCGCTTGTATCCGAGACCTCGTTCTTTCGGTCACGACCCAGAGTTCGTGACCATGAGGGTCGGAACGTAGACCGCCCAGTAAATTGAGAGCTTTGCCTTCCGGCTCAGCTCCTCTTCACCAGACGGTCCGGTGCAGCCTGTTTTACTGCTGCAGCCGCACCGATCCGCCGGTCGATCTCCCGCTCCATCTTACCCTCACTCGTGAACAAGACCCCGAGATACTTGAACTCCTTCGCTTGCGGCAGGCACTGCGTCCCCACCTGGAGGGAGCAATCCACCGGTTTCCGGCAGAGCACCATGGCCTCGGATTTGGATGTGCTTACCCTCATCCCCGCCGCGTCACACTCGGCTGCAAATCGCCCCAGTGAATGCTGGAGGTCATGGTCCGAAGAGGCTAACAGGACGTAATAAGTATTTGGAAACCAGCGAAATCATACTACATGTACACACTTAATGCTGATTCGGATTATATAATTAACAATATTTTAATTTGGGTACATGTCGGTCACTAAAAACATTACGTCAGCAGGTCATAACCTAAAAAATAAATGCACCATATTAAACCACCTGTAATCAACTACGGGTGCTACCATTCTTCCATCTACCTGGTTTATTTATTTATTCTAATAATACCTTGGTATGTGTTTGCATCATAGGCCGTATGTAACAATTTCTTGCAAACGGTCATTGTATGGCCTTGACTTTTATTTTGAAATTGGCTTACTTCCGGGATACCTGTTGTAAATCGGCTCGTTATTTGAGTTTGGTCCTCTCTCTTTTTTTCTTCCGATTAAACAGTGAAACAAACTGGACCGTCTTTGTACGCTGACCGGCTGTTGTAGGTCCCAAAATGGATGTGCTCGGCCTGACAGATCGTCCAGTATCACACAGACACACCCAACACACGCACCTTCTCGCCGCTCTGCAAATATTTAGACTTCCATATAATTTTGTGCATGGATTATACTTTGGCCAAATCTGAATCTATGATTTCTGTCTGAAGAAAATTACTGTCTGAGTCTGTCCACCAATCAAAGTAACTGATTGCATAAAGATGGCAGATTGTGGCAGATTTAACTACTTGCTTATAAAGGATCCGGGAAACATCTTGCATGCTGATGCTTTGGTCAAACGGATGGTCTTTGTTTTAATTACTGAAAGGTGTCTATGCGGTCAAGAAGGAGAAGATTTAATTTTACAATTCACAAGTTGTAAATTTGGCAGAACAGACATTGTGATAACACGATACCAGGAGGCCAATAACTCAGCCTTTATGGATTGTGACACCTTGAAACAAAGTAATATCTTCTTGTAACCAAAGTATGAAAGTATTATGGAAAACCCAGCAGGTACGATCTAGCATAGTATATCAACCAGTATATCAATTTTCTCCTTGAGCATCTAACAATAAATCCTCATTATATAATAGATTAAATTGATGGACCCAGTTAAGTGCAAGCTTACTGACAACAGATATCGCTCTTCTTTTCTCTTTCTCTTTCTTCTTTTTTTTATATCTCGTTTACCTTTCCCCTTGACAGGAGGAGAACTAGTTGAGGGAAAAATAATAGATATACTGACCCAGTCACATTAAGATGTCTACTCTCACGCCTCTGGACCAGTTGTTGTTTACTGTTCAACGTCAGAGCCAAGAGAAGGTGAAAGTATGTACAGTGTTTGTTCAATGACTCAGCCACACAGCAGCTACAGTATATAAACCTGAAGGAGAATGAAGGTGCAACAAGTGATGGACATGGTGAGTACTTTTTAATTTGTTTTGTGTTTTTACCTCAACTGTTAAATTTGTCAAATTTTGAATCTGCGTAATGTATACATATGAACACAATTCTGAAATATCTCTCAATAGATCAGACAAACGAGTGTATGTTGAAATAAAAAAAAAAAAAACACTCAAATTTGAATTATTACTATTAATATTTTGCCTTTTCTTTTTCCTGCAAAAACAGATTTACCATGTACAGACTCAGTGTCTTGGTGGTTCAACACTGAGTTAATGTTGGTATAATGCTGTTTTTTAAACTAACAGTGAATTTGTTCTGTGTTTCATCTCCAGATGAAGCCGTCAGTGTTGTTGCTGTTCCTGCTGGCTCGGTCATCAGCCAGTCCTCTGGACATCGGGACCAACACAGAGCAGAGCCATGGTAAACACATCACAGGCTTTATACGTTTGGGGGAATGGGAGAAAAATATTAAGCATATGTTTATCGACACCGTATTTGGGCCATTGCGGGTAAGATATATTTCATAGTATATTATATATGTATATATATATGATATATATTCAACCCCCCCTCCTCCCCCGCACCCACCCTCCCAGAATTTAAAATATTAAAGTTGTACATTTAAGAGAAAAAATACTTAGATTCTCTCAGATGAAAGATGAAAGTTTAGGAGATGAAACTCACAAATTTGTGAGATAATGAAGTTATACATTTAAAAGAAAAATTATGAAGTCATAAATTCACGTGAAATACATTTCTGAAATTAAAGATTTAAATAGAGGGAAAGAAATCACAAATTTGCAAAATTATGAAGTCATAAATCTATGAGAAAAAACTCAGAAACTCTCTTAAATTAGAATATCAAATTTTCAAGAATAAACTCATAAATTTACGATATTATGATGTAATGAATTCACAAGAAAAAACTCAGATGTTCTCTGAAATTAAAGTGGCAAATTTAGAGGAAAAAACTCACACAGTTGGGAGATTATGAAGACATACATTTATGAGAAAAAACTGGTTCATAGTGGGGTGCAAAACTATGGTAATAAAAAATAATGGTGACTTTCGTGAAGGAACCACATTGCTTCACTTTTCAAAGTTGGATCAACCTCATCACAAGATAGACTTCAGTAGCAACAGGCTTTTTCTATTTTCATTCATGACGTCATAATCTGACGAATTTGTGAAGTTTTTATCTCGTAAATTGACTTTAAGAGTTTTTTTTCAGCTCCGTAAATATTGTTTTTTTACCTACAATGGCCCTGATACACTATCGTACTATCTAGTTATAGATATACTTGAGATTTGTTTTCAGTTTTTACTCTTTGTCTGGTATTAAAGCAAACATTGTTCTTGTTTGTGCCCTTTTCCCTTTTTTCCAGTCTCCTCCAGGAACTCAGATGTAAAAGGGAATCCTGAAACCACCGCTGACAGATCAATGCCAATGGCTCGACCTGTTGTGACTGATGCTAAGCTAACGCAGAAGAGGCCGGTTCAGTCCTCCTCCTTCATGTCTGGTGATGGCTCTAACCTGGAGTGGATGACCTGGAACAACGCTCTCCCAAACTATGCAGTTTCAATTTACAATGATGAATTTTATCGCATTGATTATGTCTGCAAATACATGTGTGAGGCTGGGTTTTATAACCCCAGCATGGGTTCTTATTGTCACTATACTGATGGAAGAAAAGTAAGTTCTGGTTCCCCGTTTGAGATCCTGGTGAACAAAAACAACTTTGAGATCCTGGAGTGGAAAGAGGATTCGTTCGGTTCAGTGCCCCAGAATTCAGTCAGAACCTGCTTAAAGGGGAATATATAGGTAGGGAAGAACAAATATGGACTTGGGAAGGTAGTTTATAGTTGTAGTCCAACCACATTGGTTATGGGTTAGAAGATGTTTAACTTAAACAATCAGAGTGCATTGGATGTTTTCAGACTGTAAACTAACACCAGGGATTTCCTTCAAACATAAGCTGTCATTGTTTTGATTTGTTATCCTCGTATAGTGTCTGACATAATGCAGCTGAATGTTTGATGCTTTTTTCTTTGCACTTCCAACTTTTGATAAAATCTAGCTCCTGTTGAGTTTGATCTTAGCTATTGTAATCTAGTTTTGATTTCTGTCTAAATAAATAGTTTTGCACAAAATAAAATCACATGGCATTTAAAAGCAGCACAAATGAGTCTAGTTACTGGCGACTCTAATGAATCACAAGACTAAAGACTCACTTGACTAACAAGTGACGTGACATGAGGTCAACATTTAATAATAGTTTTGCACAGGAAAAGAACGGCGGCCTCCTGAAAGAAGGTCCTGTGGTTGTTTGACCCACCCTCCCTGTGAGGACTATCTCACACCTTACACCACTTTGTGTAATAAGCACAGGCATTGGAGTTAGTAGAAAGCCTGGTGCGTCTCATACACAAGCTAAAGGATGCCTCTGTACAGGGGTGTCGGATAACGAGGGGCTCTGACTAAGCTGCAGAATTTGACGCATTGGGAGTGAGAACCGACGCGTTCCCGGTGGGTGTTGGCCTCCGCCAGGGCTGCCCTTTATCACCGGTCCTGTTCGTGACTTTCATGGACAGGATATCTAGGCGTCTTGGAGTTGAGGCGCTACTCCTTCGTATCGAAAGGAGTCAGCTGAGGTGGTTCGGGCATCTGATCAGGATGCCTCCTGGACGCCTCCTGTTAGAGGTTTTCCAGGCACGCCCAACTGGTAGGAGGCCCCGGGGAAGACCCAGGACACGCTGGAGGGATTATATCTCCCAGCTGGCCTGGGAACGCCTCGGGATCCCCCAGAACGAGCTGGAACGTGTTGCGGGTGAGAGGGAAGCCTGGGTCGGCCTGCTAGGCCTGCTGCCACCGCGACCCGACCCCGGATAAGCGGAGGATAATGGATGGATGGATGGGAGTGAGAACCGGTTGTTCAGCTGTGTCAAAATGATTTTAATTAGACAAGTGGTTGTAAATTGCTTGCGCAAATTAACTTTATACTACTTACCTACAATTAAAAGGACAAGAACAAGTCGATAAAAGAGCTTTACATTTCGAAAAGCTCTGTGTTACTGTGTTATTACCATCAGATATTTAATGTTCTTTGTAAGGTGAGGTATGATGAATCTGATGAAAGCCACAAGCTGAACCGCGTTGGTCTGACAATTAACTTGTTCTCCATTCAACAAGTGTTGCTGTAGTTTTATTTCTTCAGATCTTTTCCCTTCTCCATGCACTCCAATTAGGTGAAGTTATGTGACTAATAAATGAACTGGAGGGTTTGTTACCTTATTGAATAAAACAGAGCAAATAATGGAAATAAAGAGAAGCTTCTTATCCAGTAAATCAATGAATTATGTTGAATGAACCTGTTTTCTATAGTTTCTTCCCAAGTTCATGTCTCACTACATGGTCAGTGGTGTTAGAGCTAGTGATAGCAGAATAAAAAGACTCTTGTCTAGTTGAAAAACAGGAAGTAAAGCACATTTCATAAGGCCACAAGCAACCGTCACAGAAAACAAGTTGTCCTATAATACGACAAGGCCAGATAGAATCATGTTTTTGGATGGTTAACTTATTAAAGAAAATAGAGACACAAGGAAGTATCAGACACTATGCTACTAATGATTTACTTGATCTTTCCACTATCAAACTGACAACACTCCTGTTTCTTCACAAGCGTTCAGTTTTTAAAACCCTGGTTTTCACACGGTCTTTACTCAAAACATTCAACCCCTACTCCTGATAATTCACAGGTGAGTTAATTCATTGTTAAATTTCTCATTTTACACTAGTTCATGTATTGCAGTTACGTTTCAAGCCTTTTGATTTAGATTCCAATAAACATATTTCATCCACACAAAGTAGAAAAAACGTTGGCAAACATCCTTCCACAGAGATTAAAATAAAAATACCACAATTCAGTGCAACAGTGAGGCATTAACAAACCTGTTCACAGGTGTACTACACAGGTAAAACAGCATCACTGATGCATATGTTTAATATAACCCAGTATGGTATTGTGGTTTTTGACACGTCTGGTCTAAACTGTCTATTGTTGATGTAATTTAACATGTAGGATTCTATATTGAAGGGAGATGTCAAAATCTTATATATTTGTGCACTATGACTTACATATTATCTTTTTATTTTAGAGGTCAAACTACTGGTCACTGGCTTCACTAAAATGTCTCTACGTAAAGTTTCTAGGTCACATTTGTGTATGTTGCATACTGCACCTTGATTGGCTTCCAGTCGTCGTTATGTCACAAAACCACGATAATATTAACCCAAGTTAAAATGAGATTCAAGGTGAGTTCAGGGAAACTTTCCAGATTCAACTCTGTGGCTGAAAACATTCAAGTGAAGTGGAAATGAGAAGGACACATAGTGATGGTGGACTTTAAAATGCTTTGTGATTTTTATTATATACAAAACAATTTATTTAGACAGAAATAAGAACAAGATTACAATAGTTAAGATCAAACTCAACAGGACCTTCTTTCAGGAGGCCGCCATTCTTTTCCTGTGCAAAACTATTAATAAATGTTGACATCATATCACGTCACTTGTTAGTCAAGTGAGTCTTTAGTCATGTGATTCATTAGAGTCTCCAGTAACTAGACTCGTTTATGCTACTATGCTGCTTATCAACCATCCCGACCCCTTAGGTCGTCTGGGACTGGTCTACTTCCTGTTAGGTCTACTTTCTGTTCCAAGAGTTAGAACTAAACATGGAGAAGCAGCATTCAGTTTTTCTGCTCCACATATCTGGAACAAGGTCCCTGAAAGCTGCAGGTCTGCGGAGACCCTAAACTCCTTTAAATCCAGATTGAAGACTCTTCTGTTTGCTGCCTTTAATTGAACCAGATTCAAGGATCTTAATCAATTTCTGCATCTCACTACTGTATTTTATTTCTTAAACTGCACTGCAACTTTCATTCTATTTTTTAGCTTTTTAATGTTTTACTCACTGTTTTTAATGTTGTTTTCAATGTTTAAATGAATGTTTTTAATTGTTTTGAAATCTTCTTTTTTTTGCATTATGTTTTGATGCCTAATGGTTTTATGTGAAGCACTTTGAATTGCCTTGTTGTTGAAATGTGCTATACAAATAAACTTGCCTTGCCTTGCCTTACTTTTAAATGCCATGTGATTTTATTTTGTGCAAAACTATTTATTTAGACAGAAATCAAAACCAGATTACAATAGCTAAGATCAAACTCAACAGGAGTTAGATTTTATCAAAAGTTGGAAGTGTAAAGAAAAAAGCATCAAACATTCAGCTGCATTATGTCAGACACTATACGAGGATAACAAATCAAAACAATGACAGCTTATGTTTGAAGGAAATCCCTGGTGTTAGTTTACAGTCTGAAAACATCCAATGCACTCTGATTGTTTAAGTTAAACATCTTCTAACCAATAACCAATGTGTTTGGACTACAAACTATAAACTATGCGGGACCTTTTGTATTTAAAATGCAAGGCTTGGAGTCGTCTAGAAGTTCACATCGGTCCACCACGGCCTGGACTTCTCCAACCTGAACGCTGTCATACGTCCCGGTGATGGACGTGATGCGGATCTCCCCGTTAGCGTAGGTGCGTCTGAGGCTTGCCGTGAACGGGATTTCAACTTTATACTTATACACCGACATATTAACCATGCAGGAGCTGTTTGGAGGGGCTGTGATCTGCACAGAAACAGTACTGGTGATGGCCTCAGTCACCATCTTTCCATTGGAGTACTGGAACGTCACCTCGGTGCTGAACCTAAAACTTTCGTCGACGATGAATGGGATGCCGGCTGTGAAGGTCATTTCAACACCAGCTTGGACCGAAACTGAGATGTCCCACTTGTGCTCCACCTGATATGTTTTTGAAATGGAGTCTGTTTTCACGACTGAGCGGCATTCGTAGTTACTGACGGATGTTTTCCGCATGGTCTCTGGAGGATAGTGGATGATTTTAGACTCATCGGTGATGTACCTGACATCGTAGACCTGCTGGCTGATTATATTATTATTGGTGGTCAAGACCTGGTAGGTGTAGTACCTATATTCATAATTATTCCAAGGCAGGTAGAAGACCTTCTCTCCAGTAGCAACCTTCCCAAGTCCATATTTGTTCTTCCCTACATATATATTCCCCTCTGAGCAGGTTCTGACTGAATTCTGGGGCACTGAACCGGACGAATCCTCTTTCCACTCCAGGATCTCAAAGTTGTTTTTGTTCACCAGGATCTCAAACGGGGAACCAGAACTTACTTTTCTTCCATCAGTATAGTGACAATAAGAACCCATGCTGGGGTTATAAAACCCAGCCTCACACATGTATTTGCAGACATAATCAATGCGATCAACGTAATCATTGTTAATTGAAACTGCATGGTTTGGGAGAGAGTTGTTCCAGGTCACCCACTCCAGGTTAGAGCCATCACCAGACACAAAGGAGGAGGACTGAACTGGCCTCTTCTGCGTTAGCTTAGCATCAGTCACAACAGGTCGAGCCATTGGCATTGATCTGTCAGCGGTGGTTTCAGGATTCCCTTTTACATCTGAGTTCCTGGAGGAGACTGGAAAAAAGGGAAAAGGGCACAAACAAGAACAATGTTTGCTTTAATACCAGACAAAGAGTAAAAACTGAAACCAAAGCTCAAGTATATGCATAGCTAGATAGTACACACAAAGGTAAGTGGTGAAAACCCATTTATTTTGTGACTTAAGTTAAGTAATAGAAATTATAATAAACTTTGATTATACAGCACTTTTCAAAACAAAGTTCCAAAGTGCTTTACTTTGTAGAACCAATATTTAACATTTCAGGACTGCAAAAAGGCAAATAAAATCTGACAAATAAAATAACAACAAAATTAAATGGAATGAAATACCCAACAATAAATAAGTAATCCTTAAAAAAAACAAGGGCAGAGTTGCAATATCAACACACCAAAGAGATTTTTCTCAAAATTCTTTGTTGCACTATAAGCCATTTAATATAATGGTGCATTACGGCCATTGTAGGTAAAAAAGTAACCACAAAACCGAAAGGTTTAGTAATATTCAGAAAAAAACCCTCAGAATTTCAGAGATTGAAATTGTAAATTTACGAGATAAAAACTCAGATATTCTGAGAGTAAAGCCGTATTTTTGAGATTCTAAAGTCATACATTTATGAAAAACAACTCGAAAAGCCTGTTTCTACTAAAGTCTGTTGTGTGATGAGGTTGATCCAAACTTGCCAAGTGAAGCGATGTGGTTCCTTGACAAAAGTCCCCATTATCTTTCATGTACCATGGTTTTGCACCATACATTTTAGACTTTAAAATTGAGCAAATTTGTGGCTTGTTTCTCCTAAATCTTTCACTTTAAACTCAGCGAATATCTGAATTTTTTTCTTTTATATTTATGGCTTTGCAATCTCATATTTTTAAGTTGTTTTCTTGTAAATTTGCCATTTTAATCTTAGAAAATATCTGAGTTTTTTCTCCTAAATTTAGACTTTAAACTCGGAAATTCTGTTTTTTTGGCAGAATATTACTGGCTCCATAATCATTATTTCATAAATGGATAAACATATCCTGACAAGTTTTTCTCCCATTCCCCCAAACGTATAAAGCCTGTGATGTGTTTACCATGGCTCTGCTCTGTGTTGGTCCCGATGTCCAGAGGACTGGCTGATGACCGAGCCAGCAGGAACAGCAACAACACTGACGGCTTCATCTGGAGATGAAACACAGAACAAATTCACTGTTAGTTTAAAAAACAGCATTATACCAACATTAACTCAGTGTTGAACCACCAAGACACTGAGTCTGTACATGGTAAATCTGTTTTTGCAGGAAAAAGAAAAAGCAAAGTATTAATAGTAATAATTCAAATTTGAGTGTTTTTTTTTTTTTATTTCAACATACACTCGTTTGTCTGATCTATTGAGAGATATTTCAGAATTGTGTTCATATGTATACATTACGCAGATTCAAAATTTGACAAATTTAACAGTTGAGGTAAAAACACAAAACAAATTAAAAAGTACTCACCATGTCCATCACTTGTTGCACCTTCATTCTCCTTCAGGTTTATATACTGTAGCTGCTGTGTGGCTGAGTCATTGAACAAACACTGTACATACTTTCACCTTCTCTTGGCTCTGACGTTGAACAGTAAACAACAACTGGTCCAGAGGCGTGAGAGTAGACATCTTAATGTGACTGGGTCAGTATATCTATTATTTTTGCCTCAACTAGTTCTTCTCCTGTCAAGTGGAAATGTAAACGAGTCATGTCTTAGTAATTTTAAATTGATAATAAAAAAGAAGAATGCAAAAGAGAAAAGAAAAGCGATATCTGTTGTCAGTAAGCTTGCACTTAACTAGGTCCAGGTTGCATCAATTTAATAAATTATATAATAAGGATTTATTGTTATATGCTGATGGAGAACATTTATAATTATTAACTGACTCTAGGCCATATTGTACCTGCTGGTTTTCCATCATACTTTCATACTTTGGCCGGTATGAAAGTAAAATAGGTTTCATGTGGTAACATAAAGGAATTAACAAGTCTTGCAGAAACCCTTTAGCGCCTCTGCAGAGCTGCAGTGAAAACTGGGGTTTTTGGAGTGATAACAGTATTTTACATCCAAATAAGAAACCAAATTACTGTGAGGAGTCAGATCAAGAAGTGTTGTGTATTAACACGGCTGTGCAAGTATTACTCTGCAAATAAATAAAATATTTGGACCTGTGGAGATGAAAGAAAGTGTGCTTTTTCACTAATGATATTTGAGCTACGCTAGCAGTCTGCTTCCAGTCTTTGTGCTAAGCTAAACTAAACGCATCAGGAGATGTAACTGATATGTGTCTGTGCAGATCACAGCCCCTCCAAACAGCTCCTGCATGGTTAATATGGCGGCGTATTAGTATAAAGTTGACATCCCGTTCACGGCAAGCCTCAGACGCACCTACGCTAACGGGGAGATCCGCATCACGTCCATCACCGGGGTGGATGACAGCGTTCAGGTTGGAGAAGTCCGGGCCGTGACGGACCGATGTGAACTTCTAGACGACTCCAAGCCTTGTACATAAAATACAAAAGGTCCTGCATATTTATAGTTTGTAGTCCAAACACATTGGTTATTGGTTAGCAGTAGTAGTAACGAGTCTAGTTACTGGCGACTCTAATGAATCACAAGACTAAAGACTCACTTGACTAACAAGTGACGTGACATGAGGTCAACATTTAATAATAGTTTTGCACAGGAAAAGAACGGCGGCCTCCTGAAAGAAGGTCCTGTGGTTGTTTGACCCACCCTCCCTGTGAGGACTATCTCACACCTTACACCACTTTGTGTAATAAGCACAGGCATTGGAGTTAGTAGAAAGCCTGGTGTGTCTCATACACAAGCTAAAGGATGCCTCTGTACAGGGGTGTCAGATAACGAGGGGCTCTGACTAAGCTGCAGAATTTGACGCATTGGGAGTGAGAACCGGTTGTTCAGCAGTGTCAAAATGATTTTAATTAGACAAGTGGTTGTAAATTGCTTGCGCAAATTAACTTTATACTACTTACCTACAATTAAAAGGACAAGAACAAGTCGATAAAAGAGCTTTACATTTCGAAAAGCTCTGTGTTACTGTGTTATTACCATCAGATATTTAATGTTCTTTGTAAGGTGAGGTATGATGAATCTGATGAAAGCCACAAGCTGAACCGCGTTGGTCTGACAATTAACTTGTTCTCCATTCAACAAGTGTTGCTGTAGTTGTATTTCTTCAGACCTTTTCCCTTCTCCATGCACTCCAATTAGGTGAAGTTATGTGACTAATAAATGAACTGGAGGGTTTGTTACCTTATTGAATAAAACAGAGCAAATAATGGAAATAAAGAGAAGCTTCTTCTTATCCATTAAATCAATGAATTATGTTGAATGAACCTGTTTTCTATAGTTTCTTCCCAAGTTCATGTCTCACTACATGGTCAGTGGTGTTAGAGCTAGTGATAGCAGAATAAAAAGACTCTTGTCTAGTTGAAAAACAGGAAGTAAAGCACATTTCATAAGGCCACAAGCAACCGTCACAGAAAACAAGTTGTCCTATAATACGACAAGGCCAGATAGAATCATGTTTTTGGATGGTTAACTTATTAAAGAAAATAGAGACACAAGGAAGTATCAGACACTATGCTACTAATGATTTACTTGATCTTTCCACTATCAAACTGACAACACTCCTGTTTCTTCACAAGCGTTCAGTTTTTAAAACCCTGGTTTTCACACGGTCTTTACTCAAAACATTCAACCCCTACTCCAGGTGAGTTAATTCATTGTTAACTATCTCATTTTACACTAGTTCATGTATTGTAGTTACGTTTCAAGCCTTTCGATTTAGATTCCAATAAATATATTTCATCCACAGAAACTAGGAAAAAAGTTGGCAAAGAGATTCCACAGAGATTAAAATAAAAATACTAGAATCCATTGCAACAGTGAGGCATTAACAAACCTATTCACAGGTGTGCTACACAGGTAAAACAGTCTGTTTAAATCTCAGCATCACTGATGCATATGTTTAATACAACCCAGTATGGTACTGTGGTTGTTCACAGGTCTGGTCGGGATGAATCAGGTGTCACCCAGTTACTTGCATTTAAAAAAACAAACTGTCTATTGTTGATGTACTTTAACATGTAGAACTCTATATTGAAAACATCATAAAACATCATAAAGATGCACCTGAAAGCAGGAAGCCTTGTTGAAATGGAGACGCAAATAACTGCAGTGATGGACTGACACGCAGAGTCAAACTAAGTCAGCACATCTGTATGGAAACGACCTGAAACCCCTCGAAAAAAACATTCCTTTTATTATTCTGTTAAACAGGAAAATGCAGCAAATACAAGGTGATTGACAGGTCGACACCAGAGACGTATACGGCGTCTCTACGTCACTCCTCCACAGTCCAGATATGGTCACTTCCTGTTACACACTGTTTTTCAGTTTGGGAAGTTAGGATGGATTTGAAAAATTGTTTCTTTAAAATTGTAATGTGCAAAGTAACTCGTAACTAAAGCTGTCAGACAAATGTAGTGGTGTAAAAAGTACAATATTTCCCTTTAAGATGTAGTGGAGTGGAAGTACAAAGTTGAATAAAATGGAAATACTCAAGTAAAGTATCTTGAATTTGTATTTAAGTACAGTACTTAAAGTAATTATACTTGATTACAGTGTCTCCTCTATATTGAAATAAATTGCACAAACATTTGGCCACTTTGACTCATGATGAATAGGAGAATATGAGAAAAGCAAATAAAATTAAAAAATCACCTTTGATTCTTATAAGTGCAGGTTAGGAGTGTGATCTTTAGTTAGTCCACCTGGATGAAATGATCACAGTCATGCAGACATTTTTATCAGAACATGTTTCCTGTTACAGCTGCTGAAAAAATAGAATATGCTGTGAAACTGGTTTAGTGTCAGTGAGTCTGTTGAAATGTTCAGTCCTCAACACAACAATCTTCTCCTTGTTTGTGGCATTTTATGATCAGTTCTAATTTTATTTAGTGAAACAAAAAACAAGACATTAGTTTTGGATTTAATTTTAAAACAACAACTGCTTAAATATAGAATTTGTATTTTTCTTAATCAAGAAGAACATATTTACCTCTGAAATACATCATGACACCATCTGCTGGTGACTAAATGACATAGCAGAATTTCCTCCTTATAATTACACCCATCAAAAAGGTGAGTGAAAATAAAAAAAGATTTTGGCATTGTTGAAAAGAGCTGAGACACCATTACAGGGAATGAGATTTCTGCTGGAAAACACACGTTTGGAGTATTTGAAACAGTGAAGAGACGGGACAGTAACTTGGTGAGTCTTGCTATTGAAAGATAATTTAGATACCAAAACAAATGGCTGAGAAAATAGTTCTTGTTGAAAGATACCTGAACTGCCATGTTTGTTCAGAGACTTTCAGAGATCCTGTGTCTCTGACCTGCAACCACAGCTTCTGTTCAAGCTGCCTGAAACAATTCTGGAAAAAAGCTGAAAACAAAAACTGTCCCATTTGTAAAAGAAAATCCTCAAAAGGATATCCACCTCTGAACTTTTCATTAAAGGAACTGGCTGACTCCTTTGCTGAGAGACAGAAAACTGGACCATCTGAGACAGAAAAAGGAGAGAAGAAGGTGGAGGTGGTGTGTAGTAAACATGGAGAAGAGACTAAACTGTTCTGTGTGGATGAAGAGAGAGTTGTGTGTGCTGTCTGTGAGTTTTCTCTCCACCAGTCACAAGGTGGTTCCTATAGAACAAGCAGTCAGTGACCTGAAGGAGCAGCTGAGATCTGACTTAGAGTCTCTGCAGGACAAGAGGGACAAATATGAAGAAGTGGAGGAAACATACAATGAAATGATTCAACACTCCAAGAATCAGCTGTTGTCCACAGAGAGGCAGATCAGAGCAGAGTTCAACAAGCTCCACCAGTTCCTGAAAGAAGAAGAGGAGTCCAGACTGGCAGCTCTGAGGGAGGAAGAGGAACAGAAGGGGAAGAATATCAGCAGAGAGATGAAGATGATTCAGGAGCAGATCTCCTCTCTGTCAGACAGTATCTCTGCTGTTGAAGAAGACCTGCAGAAACACAAGGTGTCATTCCTCAGCAGTTATAAACCCACTCAGACCAGAACCAGAGTCCAGAGCTCACTGTCAGATCCACAGCTGGTCTCAGGAGCGCTGATAGATGTGGCCAAACACCTGGGCAACCTGTCCTTCAGAGTCTGGGAGAAGATGAAGGACAAGGTCCACTTCAGTCCTGTCATTCTGGACCCAAACACTGCATACCCCTTTCTCTATCTATCTGATGATCTGACCAGTTTCAGACATGGAGACACAGACCAGAAGCTTCCTGACAATCCAGAGAGAAACTCTAGGTATGCAGATGTCCTGGGCTCTGAGGGCTTCAGCTCAGGGAAACACAGCTGGGAGATGGAGGTGGGAGACCATCCTTTCTGGTTTGTAGGTTTGGTTAAAGAGTCAGTTGACAGGAGGAGAGAGAAACTTGTTACACCAAAATATGGAGTCTGGTGTTTTGGTCATTGTAGTGGAGAATACACTGATGTTGTTGGTCAGACTGTCAGAGTGAAGAAGAGTCTCCAGAGGATCAGAGTCCAGCTGGACTATGACAGGGGGAACGTGTCCTTCTACCACCCTGAAGACATGACTCACATCTACACTCAGAGATACACTTTCACTGAGAAACTCTTCCCATGGTTCAGTATTGGAAACACTGCTGATGCTAAAACTGCTGATATCAAAATCTGTCAAACTGATATTTCTCTGTGATGTTCAGACTCTCAGAGGTTCAGTGAATCAAAACACATTCTGACTCTGATTGATTATCTTTTAATGATTACATTTTTTTCTTAATTGTCTCTACTGTCACAAATGAATCATGCAAAATGTTTTTTATCTATGTTTATTGTTTTCATGCAACTTACTGTAAAAACAAGAACACATGAAATATTGTTTTAATCAGAAATTAATTTTGTGTAGCCCGAACTCATAACTTACAAATTTGCCTCAGAGGGCTTTAAATATAATAGAAATATACAGATGCACGCGAGTTACTCTGACCAAGGACAGCGGGAGGCTTGGGGATTTATACACAGGGTCAGAGTGACCCGAGCTCAGCGGGAGGGTTGGAGATATATGCACTTATGCATGCGGGTCAGAGGGACCCGAGATCAGCGGGAGGGATATATCGATGGCCAAAATGCAAAACCTCCTATCTGCAAAATGATCCAGGTGGGGAATAACCTCCCATCTGCACTTTGTATATATTAATTTTTTTTTTGTGTGTGTATTCTTTTGTATTGTGTATTATGTATTGGGTATCCTTAACGCATAAAATTCTTTTTAGTTTTTTTTAGTATTCTCAAAAAAAGTGCATTTTTCAGATAGGAGGGTTTGCTCTTCGGCTATCGATATATTTAAATCAATTAAATTCAATGCAATTCATTTTGTATAGCCAAAAAATCAACAACTTACAAATTCGCCTCAGAGGGCTTTAAATATAATAGAAATATACATACACATATGCACGCGGGTCGTCTTGGGTCACTCTGACCCGCATGCATATGTGTATGTATATTTCTATTATATTTAAAGCCCTCTGAGGCAAATTTGTAAGTTGTGAGTTTGGGCCATACAAAATGAATTGCATGAAATTGAATTGAATATAATATATAACCCTCACGCTCTCCTCGGGTCACTCTGATCCGCATATGTATCCCCAACCCTCCCGTTTTTCTCGGGTCGAAATGACCCTCATGCATATGTCCGTGTGTATGTATAATATATTTATATATCTATATATCCCTCCCACTGTCCTGGGGCCACTCTAACCCTGTGTACACATCCCCAAGTCTCCCGTTTTCCTCGGGTCACTCTGACCCTGTGTATACATCCCAAAGCCTCCTGCTGGCCTCGGGTCAGAGTGACCCAAATGCATATGTGTGTGTGTGTGTGTGTGTGTATATATATATATATATATATAGAGATATATATTTATAAATCTATATATCCCTTTTGGGGCCACTCTGACCTGCATGCATATGTGTGTGTACATCCCCAAGCCTCCCGCTGTCCTCTGGTCACTCTGATCCTTTGTGTATATCATCAAGCCTCCCATTGACCTCGTGTCAAAGGGACCCTGTGTATGTATTCCCAAGACCCCCGCTTCCTTGGGTCACAGTCACCCTCGTCCATCTCCCCAACCTTCTCCTATGCTTCGGGTCACTCTGACCCGCGTGCATATTTGTGTGTGTATGCATCTCCCCAACCCTCCCGTTTTTCTCGGGTCAAAATTACCCTGTGTATGTATATATCTCCAGCCCTCCCGCTGTCCTCGCGTCACTCTGACCCGAGTGCATATGTGTGTGTGTGTGTATACATCTCCCCAACCCATTAGTTTTCCTCGGGTCAGTGTGATCCTGTGTATATATATCCCCAGCCCTCCCGTTGACTACGGGTCTCCATACGACCTTCTGAGCGAACTGGGCAACAGTAGCAGCCACATGTTGTGCTGCATCCTCAGCAAGAGTTCCCACCAAAGTCCCGAGCTCATAACAAAGACTCCATGCTCTGCAGAGCTCTGGACAAAGTCCTCCAGATGTTGAGGACGCGGCTTGGAGAGTTTACACTGAAACCAGACTATGTAGACCACGTTGGACCTGATGGGACCAGCAGTTTGAGGCTGGAGACATTCTTTCTTTCTGATCTTTACAGCTCCTCAACACTACTGTCTTTATTAGACTGCTTTATTTGTCATATAGACTGAATTCTAAACACCTGACAGAATATTTATGTGCCGTTCTAAAAGAAAAACAAATTGATTATTTATTCATTTTAGTTAATCTTATGAAAATAATATCAACTAATGCATGATGAGATAAAGTCTTTTGATTCTTAATGTCAATAAGAGAATGAATTAATGATTGAGAGAAAATGCTAAAGAAAGTTAAAACTAATTCAGGTTTAAAGACTTTAGACACAAAGTGACCTGCATGCATATGTGTGTGTATCCCCAAGCCTCCCGTTTCCCTCGGCTCACTCTGACCCTGTGTATACATCCCCGAGCCTCCCGCTCTCCTCGGGTCCTTCTGAGCCGCGTGCATATGTGTATGTATATTTCTATTTTATTTAAAGCCCTATGAGGCAAATTTGTAAGTTGTGAGTTCGGGCTATACAAAATGAATTGCATTGAATTGAATTGAATATATCCATATATCCCTCTCGCTGTCGATGGGTCACTCTGACCCGCGTGCATAACTATGTGTGTATATTTCTATTATATTTAAAGCCCTCTGAGGCAGATTTGTAAGTTGTGAGTTCGGGCTATACAAAATTAATTGAAATTAATCGACTTGAATATATATTTGGACTTTAGATTTGACTTACTTTTTGGATTTGTTTGCCTGCGTGACTGATCTCACTGTTTTGACCGTGCTTGAATACTGAGTAAACTGAACAATCCTTGTATCTCTGTCTCTTTTTTGGGCTTTTGGGTTCCAGTTTGCATGTACTCATATCATTGGTCATCTGTTCTGTAATTGTACTTGTATCTTTTTTTATTTTAGACATTTGTCATCTTTGATTTTACAGATAAAGATAACACTCTTACTGGCATTGTATTTAATATCATGTTCCACACTATATACAGTATATATATATTGTAGTAAGGAGCTGCTGAAGACCAGCGCTACATGGACTAAGAACCACAAGATCATATACATACATAATGATTAACTAGAGTATTATCAATCACACACACAGTATTACAGGCTTTCAATTGCTTGGAAAGATCAATATATAGATTTAAAAAGAACTGGGTACAAAATTGCCTCTTGTCGGACACCAGTGCTAAACCCAAATAAGGCTGAGACACTATTGCCCCATTTTACTTGCATAGTTTGGTGGGCATAGCAGTAAGCCAGAATTCTTCTCATTGTTTGTTGCAATTTCACTTTGCTTAAAGCATAGAGACGTTGAACTCTTAAAAACACTATAAACATCGAGCATATTTTATGCCTTCAACGTTTTTTATCTGTGGATATTTCATTAATATCATTAATCATATCTTAAGGAGCTTATAGTACCATATTACCCCACTAGAGAGCTGCACTCACTGAATGCGGGGCTGCTTGTGGTTCCTAGAGTCTTAAAAAGTAGGGTGGGAGCCAGAGCCTTCAGTTATCAAGCTCCTCTTCTGTGGAACCAGCTTCCACTTTCAGTCCGGGGGGCAGACACAGTGACAACATTTAAGAGTAGACTTAAGACTTTCCTCTTTGATAACACTTAGAGCCGGCTCAGGTTTGCCCTGGTCCAGCCCCTTGATATGCTGCCATAGGCCTAGACTGATGGGGGACATCTTAGGATACACTGAGCTCCTCTCTTCTCTCTCTCCTT
Organism: Ophiodon elongatus; assembly: GCA_016806645.1. Taxonomy (NCBI): domain Eukaryota; kingdom Metazoa; phylum Chordata; class Actinopteri; order Perciformes; family Hexagrammidae; genus Ophiodon; species Ophiodon elongatus. The sequence goes on from JACSYO010000838.1 coordinate 19,830, forward strand.
CTGTATGAATTAATGTTCTATCAATGCACATTACTAACTCTACTTCTTCCCCGGAGTCTTTGTGCTTTCTCACCTCACAGGTTTCCACGGAACGTGTTTTCATCTGGACCCTGCATCCTGCCTCCTGCCTCCTGCCGTGACCCTACTGACGCCCACCCTTCTTTATTTTCCTTCTGGATGAATTAATGCACCATTAATGCACATTACTAATTCTGCTCCATCGCCGGAGTCTTTGTGCCTTCTCGCCTCGCAGGTTTCTATGGATCATGGTTGCGTCTGGACCCTGGTCCTGCATCCTGCTGTGGTCCTGCCCGACACCTACTACTATTATCATTATTTCTAGTTGCATTGCAATTAGTATGGTCAATACCATTAATGCTTCTACCATCATTATTATTTTTACTATATCCACTGTTGCTGTTATTTCTGGTAGATGTAGCTTTTTCATCATGCCTACTACTCTCATCATATGAATCATTTATGTCATATGCATTGAATGTGTTATAACTCTGTTATGTTGTTCATTCTGTACATATGACATCTATTGTACTTCAGTCCATCCTGATAAAGGATCCTCCTCTGTTGCTCTCCTGAAGGTTTCTTCCCGTTAAAGGTTTTTTTGGGGGGAAGTTTTTCCTGAGAGGATGTTCTATGTGTACAGATTGTAAAAGCCTCTGAGGCAAATTTGTGATTTGTGAATTTGGGCAATACAGAATCAATTGAATTAATTGTTGAATCAAAATTAAATATGAAATTTTGTTATACATTTGATTTTGGATTTTGGAAAAGAATTTTCTGAAAAAAATGCAAATGTAGTTAAGTAGTGGTATTGTCTGATAAAATATATTAAGGCAAATAAAACATAAAAGCAAGTTTATTTTTATATTTTTATTAAATTGCTGCAACCAATTATAAGGAATAACCATAGCCATATAATAATAACCAAGAATTACCATCATATACATCGATAATAATAGAATAATAGTATAATTACGTTACAAGTACCCAACTAAACATATATGATGTCAGGAACTGTATCTCATGGAGCCTCTCCCATCATTCTTTCAGTTACAGTGACTGGCATCAGAAAGAGGTTCACAGTGATCCACCACAGCCTGGACTTCAGTAACTTGGACACTTCTATAGGTCCCAGAGATGGACGTCCATTTGGTCTCCCCGTTTCTGTAGGTGCGGCAGACGCGTGCAGTGTAAGGGATGTCTGCTCCGTACTTATGTCCCACCATAGTGACACCGCAGGAGTGGTTTGGCGGGATTTCGTGCTCAACAGAAACAGTGTAGTTTTTGGACTCAGTATGAGTTGTCCCCTTGGTGAACTGGAAGGTTGCCGACGCGCTAATCTCAATTGCTGCAGATCCAATTAAGGGGATTCCAGCACTGATGGTAGTACTGCTGCCGAGTGTGAAGGAAAAGGTGGTGTCCCATCTTTGCTCCACTTGGGTCATCTTTGAGAGGGAAGCTGTCTGCTTCAATGCCTGGCAGCCATTGTTGACGAAGGTAGCCTTGTCCATGGTCTCTGGAGGATACTCAATGGGTTTAATGCCATCAATCTTATACTTGACATCAGAGATGTGCTCGCTGCATATTTCTTTGTTAAAGGTCAGGACCTGGTAGGACCTGGACCAACTATAAGTACCGTCCCAGGGATAGTAGAAGCACTGCTGTTTAACATCCACCTTCCCAAGACCGTACTTGTTCTTCCCAACATATATCTCTTTGTTGGAGACGGTCTTGACTGAATTTTGAGGCACTGAACCGTAGGAGCCGTCCTTCCATTCCAAAAACTCAAAGTTGTCTTTGTTCACCAGGATCTCAAATGGGGAGCCCAGAAGCCCTGTAACTCCATCGGTGTAGTGGCAGTAAGGACCCTTGTCAGGGTTGTAGAAGCCAGCCTCATACCCGTACTTGCAAACGTAGTCGGTGCGTTCAACATATCCGTTGTGGATTGAAACTGCTCCGTTGGGGAGAGAGCCATCAAAGGTTTGCCATTCCAGGTTGGTTTGATCAATGCTTGACGAGGAAGACCGGTTCAGTTTGTTCTCAATCCCTTTGAGAACAACAGCTCTTGTAGAAGTAATAGCTGTATCTGTTGATTCTTTGACTGGGATATCAGGAACCCTGTCCTCCAGACTTGGGTCTAGTAACCGGGCTGTAAAAAAAAAGGGTAAAAGCACAGATTGGAACAATGTTTACGTAAATCAAATGCAAAGTAATTAATTGATGTATTTTTAGCACTTTAACCTAAATTTATAATAACAAAAAAATGCTTTATAGAGCAAAACAAAAACTGGCCAATGGAGAGTGAAAGCAGAACGTTTACAGCGTAAATATTCTTAAACCGTCAAATAGTCTTGCACCTTTGTAATGAATGAGGACTGTGTTGGAGGAATGGGACTGACAGTCTGCTGTGTTGAGTTTTAGAAGTTCAGCCAAACTGACAAATTGCTGAACCCCTAACCCAACCAGCGAGGGGTCTGTCCAGCTCTGGATTTCTTTATGTGTTACACTGTAAAACTCATTCAAAATATTTAGAGGGTGTGTACCTTTTTCAAGGCTTTCCCAAATCAAAAACACAACAGAAAACGTGTTTTTGTCTGTGTTGAATGAAGTCAACTATGTGTTTAACTGCTCTAACTTGAGCTGCAATGGTTAGTACTTTAAGTGAACTAGAAATAATGTTACTTCAGAGCACATCATTTGCTAGTCTTGCGATACCAGACAACCGGCGATCGCCACCTACCGAATGTCTGGGGATTTCTAAACAGAAAATTTTTGCAGGAACGATGCCGAGAATCGCCACTAACAAACATATGCCCCTTTCGTGTCCTGCATTCAGACAAGGATTATATAAAAGAATGATGTCATCGTGACAGCGTTCCAGACCTGTTAAAGTGAACGGGGAGGGGTTAGCAAGTCCCACTATAACCCATCATATCTGTGCTGTTTTAATTAACAAAATAAGAAAAAAAAACACATCACGTGATGTTGACTGATGTTTTTATCTGGATGTACTTGTTTGTTTCCTTGTTATTGGTATCAAAACAGATTATAGCTACTCATTTTCACATCTTTTTCATTCTTGCTACATTTTGTGTGAAATTAATTTCAAGCATTTTAAGTGATAAATAAATGATGATAAAAGAAACAGCGACATGGAAAATACAAACTATATCAGTTTACCGGGTTCATCGTCCTCAAAGCTGTTTGGGTTGACCGAAGACAGAGCCATCATCAGAAACACTCACAACTTCAGCTGCAGATAAAGCAAATGACAAAATCACTGATCATCATGATTTCAAAATCAGTACAATCTATTTAATAATAATAATAATAATAATTATATAGAAGTGTGAATAGTCCGTGCAGACACAGCAGGGAGGTGAGAGACAGTTTATAAGACATACATCATTTTAAGAATGAAGATAAAGTAAAACAAATACTTTAACATTTTTAAGAGAATCTGTTATCACTACTGATTTGTGCTCTCTCTTGTGTTGTGTACAGGGACACGCATTGTCTGTTTATTCATGTTGCTAAGAACAACTTTTTTTCTGGACATCAATACATTACAAAATTAGGAAACAAAAAGTAGTGAGGTTTAACATTATGGTTAGGATTCAACAACTCAATGCAGTTAAGTTTAGGCAACAAAGCTAATGTCAGGTTTAGGCAACACAACCACCTAGTAAGGTTTAGGAAAAACATCTTGATCTGGCTTTGAATAACTAGGTAGAGTCAGATTTAGGCAACAAAACACGGTTGGGCTTAAAATAGCTATTTTAAGTTAATTTAGGCAACAAAACCACGTTGAGGTTCAGGAAAAACATCACGGTTGGGCTTTAGATAACTTCATACAGTTAAGATTATGCAACAAAATAAATGGTAGGGTTTATGCAACAAAACCACATAGTCAGGTTTAGGAAACAAAACCACAACAATATAAAACAAAATGTGGTGTCCAACACCGGTCTTGTGGTTGAAAGTCCTGTGTTTGTTAGACTCAGTAGGTAAACAGGATAAGTTCAGTGGATTTATGGGGAAGTTGCAAAGACTTACATTCACAAGAGCCAAAAATCCAGTGGTCAGGCAGCCAGGAAGGTAGGCAACAGGTGAGTTCCAGAAAACAGGCAGCAGATGCTAGAAAGCAAAGAGGTGAGGCACACGACAATATGCCAAACTGTTAGTGACTGTGGTAAGGATGCTGGTATAAGTAGAGCAGAACTGATAAGGAAATGATGTGGGGAGAAGGGCGGGAGAAGGGCGGGGAAAGCTCAGGTGAGGGGAATTTTTTATTTGGACCTATCAATGTTGAAAAACAGATTATGTTAGATTAGATTAAGCCCGTTCCACATTGACTGTGTGAGCAGTGAGTGACGGCTGCCTTTGTTGAACTGCTGGTTCCTCACTCGAGTAGTGTCCACACACACAGTGCTGCTGCTGCTGACAGCTCTTCTTTCTACATAGTTTGCCTTTCATAATGGAGAGAATGTTTAAAATTCCACAGATATAGACTTTGCAACAGTAGTAATGTTGCTGTTATGATGTCAATACAGGGTAATGGATAATTATCACTGTTGTTGCTGTGACCCACGCACAGCACGTGAAAAAACCAGTAAAGACGTTGCATCTCTAGAACAGATGCAACCGCCCCTGAAGCCCACTCTCTGAAAGGTAGGTCGCACGGACATGAGCAAACGTGGAATTGTGACGAGGAAACGTTTGCATCTTTTATACTCTGTGTGGGTTTCTCATTAAGGGAAACCATTATTCTCCCAAATTACATGGTTTCATAAAAGAATATTAGAATTTCAAGAAAAGGACCTGCGTTCGTGTAGTTCGAAAATATCGGATGTGCACGGACAGCCGACAACCTCCTAGAACCCGCAAAGTGACTTTTCTGATGAGATGAAGTCAGTTTATCTGTGATAACACAGCTTAACTGTATAAATAGATCAAATATATGATATTCTCCTGGTTTCCACCAAGGGAATTGCTGCAAATTATGGAAATGCAAATGTAGAAACTAAAATGATGTGAGTGTTTCTGCTGATATGGATGTTGGGGAGAGTTGTGGGCGTGTATGGTAAGATTAGTGTGTGTGTGTACTGTACATGTGTATGAGCCGTTTTGTCATGTTTTCCCTATGAGGCAAATACATGCTATCTTTATGATTTCCAGTCGGGGCATTGCTGCTGTATTATGGAGCTTTGCATGCCATCTATGCAACTGAAGTTATCTGTATGTGTTGATGTGGATGTCAGCGAATGTGTGTGTGTGTGTGTGTGTGTGTGTGTGTGTGTGTGTGTGTGTGTGTGTGTGTGTGTGTGTGTGTGTGTTTGTGAGTGCATCTGTGCAGCTGGAGAGGTATACATAATTAGGATTAAAATCTTGAAAAAAGAAAGAATATTCATTTGGTCGTTAAGATGAGAACTGATCTTGATTAAAAATGTTAACTCTGTGGAAGTGAAAAATAATATTAATATATATTTATTTATAGCCGTTTTTGTCCTTTAAGGTACAAAGAGTGAGTTATTATTAATCTGACACTTCACATAAAATAACAATGCACGAAAAGCTGCTATATCCTGCTATTTATTGGATTTGTGTAAGTTTACACTACAGTAACCCTAGCCAACATTTCCAAGGACATCGGTATATCTTCATTTGATTGGACAGGTTTACATATTTTCAAGTCTTTCTTTCAACACTCTCCTGTTTTCTCCACAGTTTCATCACATGAGTTGAATAATATTTGAATCTATGTTTTTGATAACGTTCCCTTTAATTAGTTAAGTTTACTGACTGGTTTTGTTTTCGTTATCTAAAGTAAAGGGACATTTTGTTTGTGTGCTTCTACAGACAGCGTTTCTTTTTTTAGTTAAAGCAGAGGAATAAAAAACAAAAATAATAGAAAAGCTCATTTGTATTAAAAAAGACTAAGATATCATTAGTATTTGTTGAACTAACTTCGGCTGATACTTTTGAAGTCATTTTGTGAACAGATTACATTGTTATGGGTATCCAACATACAATTTGATTGGCACTGTATCTCAATGATTCTCCTCCATCATTCTTTCAGGGACAGGGTGTGGGATCAGGTACATGTTAAATACCTGAAAATAGATCAAATATATGATATTCTCCTGGTTTCCACCAAGAGAATTCCTGCGAATTATGGAAATGCAAATGTAGAAACTAAAATGATGTGAGTGTTTCTGCTGATATGGATGTTGGGGAGAGGTGTGGGCGTGTATGGTAAGATTAGTGTGTGTGTGTACTGTACATGTGTATGAGCCGTTTTGTCATGTTTTCCCTATGAGGCAAATACATGCTATCTTTATGATTTCCAGTCGGGGCATTGCTGCTGTATTATGGAGCTTTGCATGCCATCTATGCAACTGAAGTTATCTGTGTGTGTTGATGTGGATGTCAGCGAATGTGTGTGTGTGTTGCGCGATGAAGGCCAAAGTCACCTTGTGACAATACAATTATATATATATATATATATATTTTTATCAAGATCAATAATAAATAAATAAAGAACTGTTTTTACAGCTAACTGTATGCCTATACTCAGTTTGCCATAATAATCCAGCACTCTCTGTAAAGTGTGAACTTTTAAATTTGCTCTCAATGTTTTACAGGAAATTTACTTTCCTCTAAAAAGCAAATGTACTTAAAATTAATGGTGTTTATTTTTTTATATAATGCTCCTTTTTTCTTCTAATGCAGAATTACGGCAAATTAATAAGAAGACTGGAACACACTTTGTTGACAGCCAAGTGGGGCCAGACCAGGGTTTTCAGGGGAACAGTCACTTTGCCAGAAGTGACAAATATGGACAAAGAAGACCAGCTCAAAGCCATAGAAGACCTTGAAAAGGAAAATCCAGGAGAGGAAGAAGACGAAGACTCACCATGAAGAATCTTTGTCTTTTAATTCCAATATCAGAGTGATTACAACATGTTTTGTGAGTCATAGATAAGGGCTACAAGGTGGATGGTTCATATAAGCAGTTTGATTAGTTAAAGGTTGCAATCTGCAACCTCAGCGCTAGAAACTGCATTGTTTTGGAGCAGAATATCTTACCATGTTTATTTATAAATTTGTAGGTAAATTCTCATGTTGTTTTTAGATGTTTCATTCGATTTTTTTTCAATTTCTTGGACTTCGTTTTTATTTTGATTCCAATTGTTTACATTTATAAAAATAGGTTCTGTGAACCCTGTTTCCTGACTGTCTGTTAGGACTGGGAACCACAAGGAACAGGACTCAATATCAGACACAGAACAACATAGTCGGGTGAAAAAACAATGTTTTTACTGAAGAAAGGTTTGGTACCCGGGTAGTCGCCACACAGGCAACGGTATCCAAATCGGCCGGCAGAACTCACTGGTACACAAAAACTGGTCGAGACACGGAGAAAACACACTAGGGAATCGCTGGTAAGCTCTCTGGTAACAGACTGAGACGAACTGGCACAGAACAAAGAATTGACACAGACTAAATACACGGGGGAAGGCAGGCAACGAGGCACCTGGAAACAATCAGGGCGGGACTTGCATCACACGGGAGGAGGGAGAGGTAGGTGTCTGAACCGAGAGACAAGGTGAGTGACAGAAAACACACCAGGCCACCTGACGGTGACAACAAAAGCTACACAGAGGGCCTGGATGTGACCCTGTCTCTGTGTCTGGTTCTACTCATCTTGTGTTCTCACCCATGACAACTGCAGCTTTATTGATACAGCAAATATTTTTGCTTTAATGTTATTATCGAATTGTTCACCATCACGTTAATTACATCCAACAAGTTTCAACAGCACTTTTCATTGAAAGCAGAATAAAACAGAACCTAACTCGAGCACCACAGAACCTTACAAAAAGTGTTTTTCAAATAAACTCTGACATCTAGTGGCAGTCCTGTGGCAGCTTGGCACTCCTCTGACTATTCAATTCAATTCAATTTATTTTGTATAGCCCAAAATCCCTAATTCCAAATTCTCATCAGAGGGCTTTACAATCTGTACACATACGACATCCTCTGTCCCGGAAAAAAATAAATAAATAAAATCTTTACCTGGGAGAAAAAGGGAAGAAACCTTCAGGAGAGCAACAGAGACATCTAGTGGCACTGGCAGCTCATGGCACCTAGTGACACCTACATATAAGGAGAGGACGTGTGGAGATATTATCCGACTTGTATTTAAAAACGTTTTTATTCATACTTTTAAATTATAATAAAAAGGATGATTTATTTTCATTACTCTAGCTGATTGTTGTAAATGACTATAAAAGTAATTATTTGGAAATAGTATATTTTGTTTCAAAAACAGAAAAATCATACTAAAATAAAATGAATGGGAAACAAAAAAGTATATGCAGTTCAACAAAGGCAGCCGTTACGCATATGTTTATCGACACCGTATTTGGGCCATTGCGGGTAAGATATATTTCATAGTATATTATATATGTATATATATATGATATATATTCAACCCCCCCTCCTCCACCCGCACCCACCCTCCCAGAATTTAAAATATTAAAGTTGTACATTTAAGAGAAAAAATACTTAGATTCTCTCAGATGAAAGATGAAAGTTTAGGAGATGAAACTCACAAATTTGTAAGATAATCAAGTTATACATTTAAAAGAAAAACAAACTCGGATATTGTCTGAGATTAAAGTGACTAAAAAGATGGAAAAGGAAAGAAAAAAAAGGAAAGAAAAAGGAAATTATGAAGTCATAAATTCACGTGAAATACATTTCTGAAATTAAAGATTTAAATAGAGGGAAAGAAATCACAAATTTGCAAAATTATGAAGTCATAAATCTATGAGAAAAAACTCAGAAACTCTCTTAGATTAGAATATCAAATTTTCAAGAATAAACTCATAAATTTACGATATTATGATGTAATGAATTCACAAGAAAAAACTCAGATGTTCTCTGAAATTAAAGTGGCAAATTTAGAGGAAAAAACTCACACAGTTGGGAGATTATGAAGACATACATTTATGAGAAAAAAATGGTTCATAGTGGGGTGCAAAACTATGGTAATAAAAAATAATGGTGACTTTCGTGGAGGAACCATATTGCTTCACTTTTCAAAGTTGGATCAACCTCATCACAAGATAGACTTCAGTAGCAACAGGCTTTTTCTATTTTCATTCATGACGTCATAATCTGACGAATTTGTGAAGTTTTTATCTCGTAAATTGACTTTAAGAGTTTTTTTTCAGCTCCGTAAATATTGTTTTTTTACCTACAATGGCCCTGATACACTATCGTACTATCTAGTTATGGATATACTTGAGATTTGTTTTCAGTTTTTACTCTTTGTCTGGTATTAAAGCAAACATTGTTCTTGTTTGTGCCCTTTTCCCTTTTTTCCAGTCTCCTCCAGGAACTCAGATGTAAAAGGGAATCCTGAAACCACCGCTGACAGATCAATGCCAATGGCTCGACCTGTTGTGACTGATGCTAAGCTAACGCAGAAGAGGCCGGTTCAGTCCTCCTCCTTCATGTCTGGTGATGGCTCTAACCTGGAGTGGATGACCTGGAACAACGCTCTCCCAAACTATGCAGTTTCAATTTACAATGATGAATTTTATCGCATTGATTATGTCTGCAAATACATGTGTGAGGCTGGGTTTTATAACCCCAGCATGGGTTCTTATTGTCACTATACTGATGGAAGAAAAGTAAGTTCTGGTTCCCCGTTTGAGATCCTGGTGAACAAAAACAACTTTGAGATCCTGGAGTGGAAAGAGGATTCGTTCGGTTCAGTGCCCCAGAATTCAGTCAGAACCTGCTTAAAGGGGAATATATAGGTAGGGAAGAACAAATATGGACTTGGGAAGGTAGTTTATAGTTTGTAGTCCAACCACATTGGTTATTGGTTAGAAGATGTTTAACTTAAACAATCAGAGTGCATTGGATGTTTTCAGACTGTAAACTAACACCAGGGATTTCCTTCAAACATAAGCTGTCATTGTTTTGATTTGTTATCCTCGTATAGTGTCGGACATAATGCAGCTGAATGTTTGATGCTTTTTTCTTTGCACTTCCAACTTTTGATAAAATCTAGCTCCTGTTGAGTTTGATCTTAGCTATTGTAATCTAGTTTTGATTTCTGTCTAAATAAATAGTTTTGCACAAAATAAAATCACATGGCATTTAAAAGCAGCACAAATGAGTCTAGTTACTGGAGACTCTAATGAATCACAAGACTAAAGACTCACTTGACTAACAAGTGACGTGACATGAGGTCAACATTTAATAATAGTTTTGCACAGGAAAAGAACGGCGGCCTCCTGAAAGAAGGTCCTGTGGTTGTTTGACCCACCCTCCCTGTGAGGACTATCTCACACCTTACACCACTTTGTGTAATAAGCACAGGCATTGGAGTTAGTAGAAAGCCTGGTGCGTCTCATACACAAGCTAAAGGATGCCTCTGTACAGGGGTGTCGGATAACGAGGGGCTCTGACTAACCTGCAGAATTTGACGCATTGGGAGTGA
>JACSYO010000839.1:0-16732 GCA_016806645.1 Ophiodon elongatus
CTTCTTAAAGGGTCGTGTTCTTCTTCTTAAAGGGTCGTGTTCTTCTCAAAGGGTCGTGTTCTTCTTAAAGGGACGTGTTCTTCTTAAAGGGTCGTGTTCTTCTTCTTAAAGGGTCGTGTTCTTCTTAAAGGGTCGTGTTCTTCTTCTTAAAGGGACGTGTTCTTCTTAAAGGGACGTGTTCTTCTTAAAGGGTCGTGTTCTTCTTAAAGGGACGTGTTCTTCTTCTTAAAGGGTCGTGTTCTTCTTCTTAAAGGGTCGTGTTCTTCTTAAAGGGTCGTGTTCTTCTTCTTAAAGGGTCGTGTTCTTTTCTTAAAGGGACGTGTTCTTCTTCTTAAAGGGTCGTGTTCTTCTTCTTAAAGGGTCGTGTTCTTCTTCTTAAAGGGACGTGTTCTTCTTCTTAAAGGGTCGTGTTCTTCTTCTTAAAGGGTCGTGTTCTTCTTAAAGGGACGTGTTCTTCTTCTTAAAGGGACGTGTTCTTCTTCTTAAAGGGACGTGTTCTTCTTAAAGGGACGTGTTCTTCTTCTTAAAGGGACGTGTTCTTCTTCTTAAAGGGTCGTGTTCTTCTTAAAGGGTCGTGTTCTTCTTAAAGGGACGTGTTCTTCTTCTTAAAGGGACGTGTTCTTCTTCTTAAAGGGACGTGTTCTTCTTCTTAAAGGGTCGTGTTCTTCTTAAAGGGTCGTGTTCTTCTTCTTAAAGGGTCGTGTTCTTCTTAAAGGGTCGTGTTCTTCTTAAAGGGTCGTGTTCTTCTTCTTAAAGGGTCGTGTTCTTCTTAAAGGGTCGTGTTCTTCTTCTTAAAGGGTCGTGTTCTTCTTAAAGGGACGTGTTCTTCTTCTTAAAGGGACGTGTTCTTCTTCTTAAAGGGACGTGTTCTTCTTCTTAAAGGGACGTGTTCTTCTTCTTAAAGGGTCGTGTTCTTCTTAAAGGGTCGTGTTCTTCTTCTTAAAGGGTCGTGTTCTTCTTAAAGGGTCGTGTTCTTCTTAAAGGGTCGTGTTCTTCTTCTTAAAGGGTCGTGTTCTTCTTCTTAAAGGGTCGTGTTCTTCTTCTTAAAGGGTCGTGTTCTTCTTAAAGGGTCGTGTTCTTCTTCTTAAAGGGACGTGTTCTTCTTAAAGGGTCGTGTTCTTCTTCTTAAAGGGTCGTGTTCTTCTTCTTAAAGGGTCGTGTTCTTCTTAAAGGGTCGTGTTCTTCTTCTTAAAGGGTCGTGTTCTTCTTAAAGGGACGTGTTCTTCTTCTTAAAGGGACGTGTTCTTCTTCTTAAAGGGACGTGTTCTTCTTCTTAAAGGGTCGTGTTCTTCTTCTTAAAGGGTCGTGTTCTTCTTCTTAAAGGGTCGTGTTCTTCTTAAAGGGACGTGTTCTTCTTCTTAAAGGGACGTGTTCTTCTTCTTAAAGGGTCGTGTTCTTCTTAAAGGGACGTGTTCTTCTTAAAGGGACGTGTTCTTCTTCTTAAAGGGACGTGTTCTTCTTCTTAAAGGGTCGTGTTCTTCTTAAAGGGTCGTGTTCTTCTTCTTAAAGGGTCGTGTTCTTTTTAAAGGGTCGTGTTCTTCTTAAAGGGTCGTGTTCTTCTTAAAGGGTCGTGTTCTTCTTCTTAAAGGGACGTGTTCTTCTTCTTAAAGGGACGTGTTCTTCTTAAAGGGACGTGTTCTTCTTCTTAAAGGGACGTGTTCTTCTTCTTAAAGGGACGTGTTCTTCTTCTTAAAGGGTCGTGTTCTTCTTAAAGGGTCGTGTTCTTCTTAAAGGGTCGTGTTCTTCTTCTTAAAGGGACGTGTTCTTCTTAAAGGGTCGTGTTCTTCTTAAAGGGTCGTGTTCTTCTTAAAGGGACGTGTTCTTCTTCTTAAAGGGTCGTGTTCTTCTTCTTAAAGGGTCGTGTTCTTCTTCTTAAAGGGTCGTGTTCTTCTTCTTAAAGGGTCGTGTTCTTCTTCTTAAAGGGACGTGTTCTTCTTCTTAAAGGGTCGTGTTCTTCTTAAAGGGTCGTGTTCTTCTTAAAGGGACGTGTTCTTCTTCTTAAAGGGACGTGTTCTTCTTCTTAAAGGGACGTGTTCTTCTTCTTAAAGGGTCGTGTTCTTCTTAAAGGGTCGTGTTCTTCTTCTTAAAGGGTCGTGTTCTTCTTAAAGGGTCGTGTTCTTCTTAAAGGGACGTGTTCTTCTTCTTAAAGGGACGTGTTCTTCTTCTTAAAGGGACGTGTTCTTCTTCTTAAAGGGACGTGTTCTTCTTCTTAAAGGGACGTGTTCTTCTTCTTAAAGGGTCGTGTTCTTCTTAAAGGGTCGTGTTCTTCTTCTTAAAGGGTCGTGTTCTTCTTAAAGGGTCGTGTTCTTCTTAAAGGGTCGTGTTCTTCTTCTTAAAGGGTCGTGTTCTTCTTCTTAAAGGGTCGTGTTCTTCTTCTTAAAGGGCGTGTTCTTCTTAAGGGCGTGTTCTTCTTCTTAAAGGCGTGTTCTTCTTCTTAAAGGCGTGTTCTTCTTCTTAAGGGTTCTTCTTAAAGTCGTGTTCTTCTTAAAGGTCGTGTTCTTCTCTTAAAGGGTCGTGTTCTTCTTAAAGGGTCGTGTTCTTCTTAAAGGGTCGTGTTCTTCTTCTTAAAGGGTCGTGTTCTTCTTAAAGGGTCGTGTTCTTCTTAAAGGGACGTGTTCTTCTTAAAGGGTCGTGTTCTTCTTCTTAAAGGGTCGTGTTCTTCTTAAAGGGTCGTGTTCTTCTTCTTAAAGGGACGTGTTCTTCTTAAAGGGTCGTGTTCTTCTTAAAGTTTCTTAAAGGGTCGTGTTCTTCTTCTTAAAGGGACGTGTTCTTCTTAAAGGGCGTGTTCTTCTTAAAGGGTCGTGTTCTTCTTAAAGGGACGTGTTCTTCTTCTTAAAGGGACGTGTTCTTCTTCTTAAAGGGTCGTGTTCTTCTTAAAGGGATGTGTTCTTCTTAAAGGGACGTGTTCTTCTTCTTAAAGGGACGTGTTCTTCTTAAAGGGTCGTGTTCTTCTTAAATGGTCGTGTTCTTCTTCTTCAAGGGTCGTGTTCTTTTTAAAGGGTCGTGTTCTTCTTAAAGGGTCGTGTTCTTCTTAAAGGGTCGTGTTCTTCTTCTTAAAGGGTCGTGTTCTTCTTAAAGGGACGTGTTCTTCTTCTTAAAGGGACGTGTTCTTCTTCTTAAAGGGACGTGTTCTTCTTCTTAAAGGGACGTGTTCTTCTTAAAGGGACGGGTTCTTCTTCTTAAAGGGTCGTGTTCTTCTTAAATGGTCGTGTTCTTCTCCTTAAAGGGTCGTGTTCTTCTTAAAGGGTCGTGTTCTTCTTAAAGGGTCGTGTTCTTCTTCTTAAAGGGTCGTGTTCTTCTTCTTAAAGGGTCGTGTTCTTCTTCTTAAAGGGACGTGTTCTTCTTCTTAAAGGGACGTGTTCTTCTTAAAGGGACGTGTTCTTCTTCTTAAAGGGACGTGTTCTTCTTCTTAAAGGGACGTGTTCTTCTTCTTAAAGGGACGTGTTCTTCTTCTTAAAGGGTCGTGTTCTTCTTAAAGGGTCGTGTTCTTCTTAAAGGGACGTGTTCTTCTTCTTAAAGGGTCGTGTTCTTCTTAAAGGGTCGTGTTCTTCTTCTTAAAGGGACGTGTTCTTCTTAAAGGGTCGTGTTCTTCTTCTTAAAGGGTCGTGTTCTTCTTCTTAAAGGGTCGTGTTCTTCTTAAAGGGTCGTGTTCTTCTTCTTAAAGGGACGTGTTCTTCTTCTTAAAGGGTCGTGTTCTTCTTCTTAAAGGGTCGTGTTCTTCTTAAAGGGACGTGTTCTTCTTCTTAAAGGGACGTGTTCTTCTTCTTAAAGGGTCGTGTTCTTCTTAAAGGGACGTGTTCTTCTTAAAGGGACGTGTTCTTCTTCTTAAAGGGACGTGTTCTTCTTCTTAAAGGGTCGTGTTCTTCTTAAAGGGTCGTGTTCTTCTTCTTAAAGGGTCGTGTTCTTCTTAAAGGGTCGTGTTCTTCTTAAAGGGTCGTGTTCTTCTTAAAGGGTCGTGTTCTTCTTCTTAAAGGGACGTGTTCTTCTTCTTAAAGGGACGTGTTCTTCTTCTTAAAGGGTCGTGTTCTTCTTCTTAAAGGGTCGTGTTCTTCAAAGGGACGTGTTCTTCTTAAAGGGACGTGTTCTTCTTCTTAAAGGGTCGTGTTCTTCTTAAAGGGATGTGTTCTTCTTAAAGGGACGTGTTCTTCTTCTTAAAGGGTCGTGTTCTTCTTAAAGGTCGGTTCTTCTCTTAAAGGGTCGTGTTCTTCTTAAAGGGTCGTGTTCTTCTTAAAGGGACGTGTTCTTCTTCTTAAAGGGTCGTGTTCTTCTTAAAGGGTCGTGTTCTTCTTAAAGGGTCGTGTTCTTCTTAAAGGGACGTGTTCTTCTTAAAGGGTGGTGTTCTTCTTAAAGGGTCGTGTTCTTCTTAAAGGGACGTGTTCTTCTTAAAGGGTCGTGTTCTTCTTCTTAAAGGGACGTGTTCTTCTTCTTAAAGGGTCGTGTTCTTCTTCTTAAAGGGTCGTGTTCTTCTTCTTAAAGGGACGTGTTCTTCTTCTTAAAGGGTCGTGTTCTTCTTAAAGGGACGTGTTCTTCTTCTTAAAGGGACGTGTTCTTCTTCTTAAAGGGTCGTGTTCTTCTTCTTAAAGGGTCGTGTTCTTCTTCTTAAAGGGTCGTGTTCTTCTTAAAGGGACGTGTTCTTCTTAAAGGGACGTGTTCTTCTTCTTAAAGGGTCGTGTTCTTCTTCTTAAAGGGACGTGTTCTTCTTCTTAAAGGGTCGTGTTCTTCTTAAAGGGTCGTGTTCTTCTTAAAGGGACGTGTTCTTCTTCTTAAAGGGACGTGTTCTTCTTCTTAAAGGGACGTGTTCTTCTTCTTAAAGGGTCGTGTTCTTCTTAAATGGTCGTGTTCTTCTTCTTAAAGGGTCGTGTTCTTCTTAAAGGGTCGTGTTCTTCTTAAAGGGTCGTGTTCTTCTTAAAGGGACGTGTTCTTCTTCTTAAAGGGACGTGTTCTTCTTAAAGGGTCGTGTTCTTCTTAAAGGGACGTGTTCTTCTTCTTAAAGGGTCGTGTTCTTCTTAAAGGGTCGTGTTCTTCTTAAAGGGTCGTGTTCTTCTTAAAGGGTCGTGTTCTTCTTAAAGGGACGTGTTCTTCTTCTTAAAGGGTCGTGTTCTTCTTAAAGGGACGTGTTCTTCTTCTTAAAGGGACGTGTTCTTCTTCTTAAAGGGTCGTGTTCTTCTTCTTAAAGGGACGTGTTCTTTTTAAAGGGACGTGTTCTTCTTCTTAAAGGGTCGTGTTCTTCTTCTTAAAGGGACGTGTTCTTCTTCTTAAAGGGTCGTGTTCTTCTTAAAGGGTCGTGTTCTTCTTCTTAAAGGGACGTGTTCTTCTTCTTACCGCGTCCACACAGTGTTTATATTATTATCTCCGCGATAATAAAGCACGGAGATCTAGTTAAGATGTCTATGGAAGTGTATGCTCTCCACCTCCGTGTCCTAGTTTTCACAAGATCATATGTGACTCACACAGCGAGTCAGGAGCATCGACGTGTCGTGTGATTCGTAGGCGTCGAGCTCGGCCTCTCAGCGTCATTTTTGGATTCATGTGTCCGTCAACATTTAGTATGAAACTAACCAATGGACACTCAGTAAATCCCTAAGGACCTACCCACCACCTCACGCTACAGAAACACTGTGTTTACATTCAGTATGAAACTAACCAATGAACACTCAATAAATCCCTAAGGACCTACCCACCACCTCACGCTACAGAAACACTGTGTTTACATTCAGTATGAAACTAACCAATGGACACTCAGTAAATCCCTAAGGACCTACCCACCACCTCACGCTACAGAAACACTGTGTTTACATTCAGTATGAAACTAACGAATGGACACTCAGTAAATCCCTAAGGACCTACCCACCACCTCACGCTACAGAAACACTGTGTTTACATTCAGTATGAAACTAACCAATGGACACTCAGTAAATCCATAAGGACCTACCCACCACCTCACGCTACAGAAACACTGTGTTTACATTCAGTATGAAACTAACCAATGGACACTCAGTAAATCCCTAAGGACCTACCCACCACCTCACGCTACAGAAACACTGTGTTTACATTCAGTATGAAACTAACCAATGGACACTCAGTAAATCCCTAAGGACCTGCCCACCACCTCACGCTACAGAAACACTGTGTTTACATTCAGTATGAAACTAACCAATGAACACTCAGTAAATCCCTAAGGACCTACCCACCACCTCACGCTACAGAAACACTGTGTTTACATTCAGTCTGCATCGAGAGCTCAGAGAGAAGAGAGGAAGTACGAAGAGAAAGTTTACATTTAGAGACGTACTTTCAGAGATATAGTTAATATTTAGTTTAAAACACAAACGGTTGTAATGTTCATGTTTCATCTGCACACATCCCATGAAGCTTGATCTGTATATGAAGTAATGATTTGATCTCAGTCCCTCTGACAGCTGGTGGAAGTGGAGTTCTTGACATTTATTATACATTTATCTACTATTGTATCCATATATTCCATCTCTGTTGTGAACCTAAGACTTTGGTAAACATATTTCAAGCTCCAGAACAGTTCACATGAGTAAAGTTATGTTTTCACAAGAGATTTGAAGAATAAATTTCAATTCAATTTTTCTGTTTATGGCCAAATTATCCCTGTACACAGTGTCTTAGGACACCTGGTGCCTCATTATATAGATAGCTGAGATTGTTCTGCACATTATCATATACAACACATGGGTATGTCTCATATGAAGTACCTTTAATTAAAGGTGAATTTAAGAAAATATGTAAAAATTGTGAAAATGCCCTCAGACCCAGAGGGTTAAGGGACATGAAAGGTGTCTGATCTGTGATCAGCTGACGTCTCACTGGATCTCTGAGGCTGAAGGAAACTTCTCTAACTGCGTTTCAGAAATGCCAGAAAGGCCAACGTGCCCGGAGATCCGTCAGACCTCAATATGAAGACCCGAACCCGGCCGTGGTGTCCCTGGTCCTGGTCCTGGTCCTGGTCCTGGTCCTACAGGACACTCTGGACCGGAGGCCAGAGACCACATCCAGGTGAACTTCTCCTCCAGCAGAGTCCATTTGTGGTGAACTTTCACCTTTAAAGCTGTCCAGCCAGCTAGGCTAAGCTAGTGGTGCTCACACGGCGATGCTAACGATGCTAATGAGGCTAACGATGCTAACAATGCTCGACAATAGAGACGTTGATCGTTGATCAGCGTTGAGATTCTCTTCCCGTCGTTACTGAAGTTGTTGAATCAGAGAAAACAAATTAATTAAAAACTACTATAGAACCTCAAACAAATGTAGAAACTATAGTCTGTGTATATTATATATATATATATATAAAGAAAAACATGGCTGACGTGTTAAACCAGCTGACGTTATGTTGAGAGTTGATGGAGCAGCTACAGTTAGCTTAGCATATACAGTTAGCTTAGCAGAGCTCCGACCAGCATTTTTAAAGTTGTCTGCTCGTCGTCTTGAAGAGAAAACTGATGAAGTTTCTCCTTTCAGGAGTCCAGACTTCTGTCTCTCATCAATGATTAGATCTATATATTTAGATTTATATAGATCTATATATATAGATCTATATATTTAGATCTATATAATTCATCTTTAATGAACACAGTGAAGGGTCACTTCTTGTGTTGTGTTGTTTTATTTCTTATATTTCTTTTGTTTCTTTTATTTCTTATATAAAGTTGGTTCCGTCTGAAGAGAAGTCGTCTCGCTGACGGTTTCTCTTTCTTTATCTTCTTGTTTCTTCAGTCATCCACAAAATAACATAAAAATATTAAAATGGGAATGTGGGAAAACAACACGGGTTTGTTTGTATTTGTTTTAACGTGTTCAACATGGTGTTCGTTATGGACAAACCGTGGCTACAGAAGTCCACCAGGAGACACCACTCGGTTCAGAGGGCCAGCCGTTCCTCACAATCACCTCCAGGTTCCTCTGTCATCGCCCACGTGAGCCTTGAAGTCTCCAGGAGGACTATGGAGTCTCAGGAGGCCTTTCACGGACCAGCTCCACCTCCTCCACCAGCTCCTCTATATCTAGCTGGTACCGCTCCACCTCCTGCACCAGCTCCTCTATATCTAGCTGGTACCGCTCCACCTCCTGCACCAGCTCCTCTATATCTAGCTGGTACCGCTCCACCTCCTGCACCAGCTCCTCTATATCTAGCTGGTACCGCTCCACCTCCTCCACCAGCTCCTCTATATCTAGCTGGTACCGCTCCACCTCCTCCACCAGCTCCACTATATCTAGCTGGTACCGCTCCACCTCCTCCACCAGCTCCTCTATATCTAGCTGGTACCGCTCCACCTCCTGCACCAGCTCCACTATATCTAGCTGGTACCGCTCCACCTCCTCCACCAGCTCCACTATATCTAGCTGGTACCGCTCCACCTCCTCCACCAGCTCCTCTATATCTAGCTGGTACCGCTCCACCTCCTGCACCAGCTCCTCTATATCTAGCTGGTACCGCTCCACCTCCTCCACCAGCTCCTCTATATCTAGCTGGTACCGCTCCACCTCCTCCACCAGCTCCACTATATCTAGCTGGTACCGCTCCACCTCCTCCACCAGCTCCTCTATATCTAGCTGGTACCGCTCCACGTCTCTAGACCTCGTCTATGCTGCCGGTGATTGGCTCCCCCGGCCACCAGATGCTCACCGGCGAGCTCCCCTCCTGGTCCGGCTCCAGACGGTACCCCGGTTGGTCCGGGCGAGGTGTCTACAGTCCATTGGCCGAAAACCAGAACAACTCTGTAGTGTTGACCTGTCAATCACCCTGTAGCCCCGCCCTAAAGCATCCCCTCTTTATGGTCTGTCTGACTCTAAATGGACCATAATTTACTAAATGAACATCATGCTGTATTGAAGAAGACTTGAAACTAGAGATTGAGACATAAACTCATGTTTACAATGTTTACTGAGGGAATAAATCAAGAGAGAAGTAGAGTCATTTTCTATAGACTTCTATACAACCAGAGGAGTCGCCCCCTGGTGGTCAGGAGAGAGAATGCAGCTTTAACACATGAAGCTTTGACTTCTATACAACCAGAGGAGTCGCCCCCTGGTGGTCAGGAGAGAGAATGCAGCTTTAACACATGAAGCTTTGAAGTCTGTTCAATCTAGAACAGGCTAGCTGATAGCATTAGCATCACATGAGGTTAACAGGTCATATGAAGTCTCAAAAAGTTGCTCCTCATTTATCCTCATCTATAATCTGCTCGTTACATGAATCTTCTCTCATTGGGCTGTAAAATAATAAATAAATATTAATGTTCGGAGTTACCAAAATGAACATCAGTACGTATCATAAAATATTATGAATCATATACATGAGTTAGGAATCAGACACAAGGCTGTGGAGTGACAAAGTGTGTATTTATAGTATTCTCTCTCTCTCTCTCTCTCTCGCTCGCTCGCACGCGCACACACACACACACACACACACACACACACACCTTTAGTTACAGTTGGTGCTCAGTGTCGAGTAATAATAATAATAATAATAATAACAACATTATAAGCAATAGTTGTCTTCAAATATAGAATCATACACTTTATACAAAATACCCTGCATATTACTGTCATGGTCAGTGACGTCATCGTGGTTTTCACTCTGAACTCTGAAGGTTTGAAGGTTCAAACTGATGTTTTTCCTTTTATGTTGATTTAATTTCTCCAGAATTCAAAGTGATGTCTTCAAACGTCTTTTAGTCCAAAACCAGAGCGATCCAGTTTACTGAGATATAAAAGAGTATCTTCATAACAGAATATGATGTAAATATGCGGAGATTATAATCTCTAAAATAAACATGTACAGATTATAATCTCACATGAACATGTACAGATTCTAATCTCTTAAATAAACATCTCTTAAATAAACATGTACAGATTATAATCTCTCACATGAACATGTACAGATTATAATCTCTTAAATAAATATGTACAGATTATAATCTCTTAAATAAACATGTACAGATTATAATCTCTAAAATAAACATGTACAGATTATAATCTCTAAAATAAACATGTACAGATTATAATCTCTTAAATAAACATGTACAGATTATAATCTCTTAAATAAACATGTACAGATTATAATCTCTAGTTTTGGGTGCTTGTTTCTGAAGAGTTTCGGTTGACAGACAGTTGAGGAATATTTGGCTAAAAGTGGACTAAACTGCAAACTGAAGGATGAACTCGGAGACTCGTCACCATGTTTCTGTGACGAGTCTTTGGAGTTCCTGTAATTATGGATCACATCTCATAACTCAGCCTGCAGTCTGCAGGTCGTCACAGTCGTGGTTTAATACAAACAGTCCTAAATATGAGTGCAAAGGCATGCAGCACCACCTCCAACCCCACCTCCACCTTTACGTTTACCTTTACCTTTACCTCCACCTTTACTTTTACCTTTACCTCTATCTTAACCTTTACCTCCACCTTTACCTTTACCTCCACCTTAACCTCCACCTTTACCTCCACCTTAACCTCCACCTTAACCTCCACCTCGTGGTTGCAGTATAAAGCAGATCAAACATGAGTGAACAGACAGACTGTCCGTGTCGGTGCAGAAGGTGTCGATAAAGTTCTTTGCGTGGACGTAGCAGCGTTGACGTGACTCCACCCTGCTGCTGGGTGGATGCAGCGTCACCATGACAACCACTGCGTCTGATGACAACACAGAATAAACTAGAGGAGATGCGTTCATGCGGATCAGGTGAGTAAAGGTCTCGAGTTCAGACCGGAAGCTGGACCAGGTTCATGCTTCTGGAGATGAAACATATCCTCTGAGTGTTCATAAGGAAACTGGCGGGTTATTGTGAATTTAAATAAACAGGTTTAGTAAAAACATAACGGTTTGGTTTAAAAGGAGTACGTTTGTGAGGTATAATAATAATATATAATAATAAAGTATTATTACGTCACGGACATCAACGGGACTGGAACAGAGGTCCCCTGAGTGAAAGTCTCTCTGGTGTCACAAACTGTGTTTAGCTGCTGATTTAAATGATATGAATTTGCTGAATATACTGAAGTTATTTCTCTTTCCCATAAAATGAGATATAAAAACTGTTGTAAACATGTAGATGATTCTCTTCCTCCTGAATGTGCTCTCTGCATGGAATATTACTGTAAAGAGAATATGTGTATATTCATACGTGTACAATAACGTGTCATCTGCATACAGGTTGAAGTGCATTGGAGGTTTGTTTAGTCGTTTGTTTACTTGTTTGTTTACTCATTTGTTTACGATATAAACATGAAGTAATGGTTTCAAATCACAACATAATTCAACATGATTTTCTTGGAATATCTTTGAAACGTCCAGACGAGCAACGGCTTGAATTCGGGACCTTTAAGATGAACCGTGAGTAAATAATGTTCTGAGTGTTGGTGCTGCATTCATGTTCATCAGGAAATCACGAGACTTAGATCCTCTCTCAGGACAGCCCGTCAGAGGGAGGGGCCCGAGGAGCCAGCAGTCCATCTGGAGTCTCTTCTGGAGGCCCCAGAACCGGCCCCGTGATGACGGATCATCTGGAACCTGGTCAGGAACCTGATCAGGAACCTGGTCAAGAACCTGGTCTATAGCTTGGAAGGAACAAAGAAACACCAGGATGGTCCTGGTGTTCTGCTGGGGTCCGGTCGGGTTCTGGTATGAAAGTCTCTGGGGATCACTTGGTTGTCATGTGACTTCTCTCTTTGCTGGTGTCTTTCCTCCGGTTCTTCTTCGTCCTTCTTTAAACCCTCCAGCGTCCTCCTCCTGCCGGCCCTCCTCCTGCTGGCCCTCCTCCTGCCTCCTCCTGCCGGCCCTCCTCCTGCCGGTCCTCCTCCTGCCGGCCCTCCTCCTGCCGGTCCTCCTCCTGCTGGCCCTCCTCCTGCCTCCTCCTGCTGGCCCTCCTCCTGCCTCCTCCTGCTGGCCCTCCTCCTGCCTCCTCCTGCCTCCCCTCCTCCTGCCGGCCCTCCTCCTGCCTCCTCCTGCCGGCCCTCCTCCTGCCGGTCCTCCTCCTGCCGGCCCTCCTCCTGCCGGTCCTCCTCCTGCTGGCCCTCCTCCTGCCTCCTCCTGCTGGCCCTCCTCCTGCCTCCTCCTGCCTCCCCTCCTCCTGCCGGCCCTCCTCCTGCCTCCTCCTGCCGGCCCTCCTCCTGCCTCCTCCTGCCGGCCCTCCTCCTGCCGGCCCTCCTCCTGCCGGCCCTCCTCCTGCCGGCCCTCCTCCTGCCGGTCCTCCTCCTGCCGGCCCTCCTCCTGCCGGCCCTCCTCCTGCCGGTCCTCCTCCTGCCGGTCCTCCTCCAGCTACCACATGTAGGTCTTTGTGGTGTCGATCTGACTCCCCCCGGCCTCCTCCTCCTCCCGCCTCCCCCCCGCCTCCCGCTCCTCCTGCTCCTTGTCCTCCTTGTCCTCCTTGTCCTTCTCGGCCTCGCTCTCCCACAGGGTGATGAGTGGCGGGTACAGCTCGTTGAGGGGGATGGAGGTGGCGTGCTGCATGTACTTCTTCAGCGAGTGTCCGCAGGACTTGTGCTGCTGCACGCGGCGGCCCATGTAGACCACGAGCAGCGCCATGATGGACAGCGCGAACATGGAGCCCATCACGGCCGCCAGCGCCACGCTGCTGCGCCGCGACGCCACCAGCTCCACCGAGAAGCCCGCCTCCTTCGTGGTGACGTTCAGGCAGGAGGTGTGGACGGGGGGGGAGGAGCTGGAAGGGAGGGGGGGGGGGCTGGGGGAGGAGGAGAAGGAGGAAGAGGAGGAGGACGAGGAGGAGAGGGACGAGGAGTAGACGGTGAGGCAGACGTGGTACTCGGTGTCGGGAAGGAGGTGAGTCAGGTTATACTCCTGAACATCCACTGGAACCTGGAGAGACAGGGGGGGGGTTAGAGAGACAGAGTCATGACATCACTTCCTGTCTAGCCTCTGGTCCACTACCTTACCTGTCATTCAGAAAAAAGTCTTCCTGAAGTTAACTTTCCATATTCTAAGACATACAGCTCCAATACTAGACCTTGTAGAGTAACTACTGGGTCTAGACCTTGTAGAGTAACTACTGGGTCTAGACCTTGTAGAGTAACTACTGGGTCTAGACCTTGTAGAGTCACCACTGGGTCTAGACCTTGAATAATCACCACTGGGTCTAGACCTTGTAGAGTCACTACTGGGTCTAGACCTTGTAGAGTAACTACTATTACGTATTGGCTGGTCTTAAAAGGCGTTTCAGCCTGCGAACAGTCCAATGGTGGATTTTGTTGCAAAATACACAGTTTACTTGATATTCCTCTTTAAGGTCTCCTAGAATAGCAGAATCTCAAGTATCATGTTATGTACATGGATATTTGATGTTTCCATCACTTTTCTGCCTTACAGCTGCATTTTCATTTTTTATGGTCTTAAAAGCCGTTTCAGCCTGCGAACAGTCCAAAAGTGGATTTTGTTACAAAATACACAGTTTACTTGATATTCCTCTATAAGGTCTCCTAGAATAGCAGAATCTCAAGTATCATGTTATATTCATGAATACATGATGTTACCATCACTTTCCTGCCTCAAAAATAAATTTTCATTTTATATGGTCTCAAAAGGCGTTTCAGCCTGCAATCAGTCCAAAAGTGGATTTTGTTGCAAAATGCACATTTTACTTGATATTCCTCTACAAAGTATCCCAAAACAGAAAAATCTCAAGTTTCATGTTATATAAATGAATACATGATGTTCCAATCACTTTTCTGCCTTAAAGCTGCATTATCATTATCCTCTACAAAGTATCCCAAATTAGCAAAATCTCAAGTATCATGTTATGTACATGGATATTTGATGTGTCCATCACTTTCCTGCCTTACAGCTGCATTTTCATTTTTTATGGTCTTAAAAGGCGTTTCAGCCTACGAACAGTCAAAAGTGGATTTTGTTATAAAATACACAGTTTACTTTATATTCCTCTATAAAGTCTCCCAGAATAGCAGACGTTCATGGTTCATGTTATATTCATGAATATGTGATGTTACCATCAAGTTTTGGCCTCACAGCTGCATTTTCATTTTTTATGGTCTTAAAAGGCGTTTCAGCCTGCGAACAGTCCAATGGTGGATTTTGTTGCAAAATACACAGTTTACTTGATATTCCTCTATAAGGTCTCCTAGAATAGCAGAATCTCAAGTATCATGTTATATTCATGAAGATGTGATGTTACCATCACGTTTTGGCCTCACAGCTACATTTTCATTTTTTATGGTCTTAAAAGGCGTTTCAGCCTACAAACAGTCCAAAAGTGGATTTTGTTGCAAAATGCACATTTTACTTGATATTCCTCTACAAAGTATCCCAAATTAGCAAAATCTCAAGTATCATGTTATGTACATGGATATTTGATGTTTCCATCACTTTTCTGCCTTACAGCTGCATTTTCATTTTTTATGGTCTTAAAAGGCGTTTCAGCCTGCGAACAGTCAAAAGTGGATTTTGTTACAAAATACACAGTTTACTTGATATTCCTCTATAAGGTCTCCTAGAATAGCAGAATCTCAAGTATCATGTTATGTACATGGATATTTGATGTTTCCATCACTTTTCTGCCTTACAGCTGCATTTTCATTTTTTATGGTCTTAAAAGGCGTTTCAGCCTGCGAAGAGTCCAAAAGTGGATTTTGTTACAAAATACACAGTTTACTTGATATTCCTCTATAAGGTCTCCTAGAATAGCAAAATCTCAAGTATCATGTTATATTCATGAAGATGTGATGTTACCATCACGTTTTGGCCTCACAGCTACATTTTCATTTTTTATGGTCTCAAAAGGCGTTTCAGCCTGCAATCAGTCCAAAAGTGGATTTTGTTGCAAAATGCACATTTTACTTGATATTCCTCTACAAAGTATCCCAAATTAGAAAAATCTCAAGTGTCATGTTATGTACATGGATATTTGATGTTTCCATCACTTTTCTGCCTTACAGCTGCATTATTATTTTTTATGGTCTTAAAAGGCGTTTCAGCCTGCGAACAGTCCAAAAGTGGATTTTGTTACAAAATACACAGTTTACTTGATATTCCTCTGTAAGGTCTCCTAGAATAGCAGAATCTCAAGTGTCATGTTATGTACATGGATATTTGATGTTTCAATCACTTTTCTGCCTTACAGCTGCATTTTCATTTTTTATGGTCTTAAAAGGCTTTTCAGCCTGCGAACAGTCCAAAAGTGGATTTTGTTTCAAAATACACAGTTTACTTGATATTCCTCTATAAGGTCTCCTAGAATAGCAGAATCTCAAGTATCATGTTATGTACATGGATATTTGATGTTTCCATCACTTTTCTGCCTTACAGCTGCATTTTCATTTTTTATGGTCTTAAAAGCCGTTTCAGCCTGCGAACAGTCCAAAAGTGGATTTTGTTGCAAAATGCACATTTTACTTGATATTCCTCTACAAAGTATCCCAATTAGCAAAATCTCAAGTATTATGTTATGTACATGGATATTTGATGTGTCCATCACTTTTCTGCCTTACAGCTGCATTTTCAGTTTTTATGGTCTAAAAAGGCGTTTCAGCCAGCGAACAGGCCAAAATTGGATTTTGTTACAAAATACACAGTTTACTTGATATTCCTGTATAAAGTCTCCCAGAATAGCAGACGTTCATAGTTCATGTTATATTCATGAATATATGATGTGTCCATCACTTTCCTGCCTTAAAAATGAATTTTCAGTTTGTATGGTCTCAAAAGGCGTTTCAGCCAGCGAACAGGCCAAAAGTGGATTTTGTTACAAAATACACAGTTTACTTGATATTCCTCTATAAGGTCTCCCAGAATAGCAGAAGTTCATAGTTCATGTTATATTCAATTCTTTTTTGTCTTAAAATACGTTTCGGCTAGCAAGAAGCGAAAAGTTGAATTTATTGAAATATACACAGTTTACTTGATTTTCCTCAATACATTGTCCCAGAACAGCAGACTCTCAAGTTTCATGTTAATTTCATGAATACATTACGTTTACATCAGTTTTCTGCTTTAAAGCTGCATTTCCACATTGTATGCTCTCAAAAGCCTTTTCGGCTGGTAAGACTCCAGAAGTGGAATTTGTTGAAAAATACACTGTTTACTTGATTTTCCTCAAAAGAATTTACCAGAACAGCAAACTTTCAAGTTTCATGTTAATTTCATGAATACATGATGTTCTCATCATTTTTCTGCCTAAAAGCTACTGTAGTATATTTTGCCCTTATAAGGCATGAAGATAGCATACGTGAAGGGGCCCGGGACTTTGAAATGTTGGATCCACTGTTGATGTTACACATCTGGTGCCCGCTGGGTGACCCCTCTGGGAAATGTTCTAGGCCTGGAGGATGTAGGAGAATGTATACATATGTCCGAAACATATATTTCATTGGGGGCCCTGTTTGTGACGTAATTTTATCCTCAAGTCTGGGGCGTAAACAACATCCATATATGAGTGATCGGGAGAGCCCCGACGGGTAGAGTTCTGTTCGACTTTGGGACTCTCCGGGTGTACATGTCGCCCGTCTTGACATATGTTGCTTGTTTGTAATAAACTTCATTATACCAGCAAGAACAGTGTCCGCGGAGATTCCTTCATCATCACTCCAACATCACTGAATTGAAATATACGACAAACTTGGCGTCACGAACTCCGGACGTGATGTGGCCTGCGGATCCTCCGGCAACTTCACATACGGTGAGCATTTCTCCCTCGATTGGACTCTGGTCCGTTCATTGGGGCTGTTATGTGTAATTGCT
>JACSYO010000840.1:0-5000 GCA_016806645.1 Ophiodon elongatus
AGAGGAGAGAGAGGAGGGAGAGAGAGGGAGAGAGTGGAGAAAGAGGAGGGAGAGAGGAGAGAGAGGAGGGAGAGAGTGGAGAGAGAGGAGGGAGATAGAGGAGAGAGAGGAGGGAGAGAGTGGAGAGAGAGGAGGGAGAGAGAGGAGGGAGAGAGGAGGGAGAGAGAGGAGAGAGAGGAGAGAGGAGGGAGAGAGGAGGGAGAGAGAGGAGGGAGAGGAGGGAGAGAGAGGAGGGAGAGAGAGGAGAGAGAGGAGAGAGAGGGAGAGAGAGAGAGGAGAGAGAGGAGGGAGAGAGAGGAGGGAGAGAGGAGGGAGAGAGAGGAGAGAGAGGAGAGAGAGAGGAGAGAGAGGAGGGAGAGAGGAGGGAGAGAGAGGAGGGAGAGGAGGGAGAGAGAGGAGGGAGAGAGAGGAGAGAGAGGAGAGAGAGAGGAGAGAGAGAGAGGAGAGAGAGGAGGGAGAGGAGGGAGAGAGAGGAGGGAGAGGAGGGAGAGAGAGGAGGGAGAGAGAGGAGAGAGAGGAGAGAGAGTGGAGAGAGAGAGAGGAGAGAGAGGAGGGAGAGGAGGGAGAGAGTGGAGAGATAGGAGGGAGAGAGGAGGGAGAGAGAGGAGAGAGAGAGAGGAGGGAGGGAGAGGAGAGGAGGGAGAGAGAGGAGGAAGAGAGAGGAGGGAAGGAGAGGAGAGAGAGGAGGGAGAGAGTGGAGAGAGAGAAGGGGGAGAGGAGGGAGAGAGAGAGAGAGGAGGGAGAGAGAGGAGGGAGGGAGAGGAGAGAGAGAAGGGAGAGAGAGGAGGGAGAGAGGAGGGAGAGAGAGGAGGGAGGGAGAGGAGAGGGAGAGAGAGGAGGAAGAGAGAGGAGGGAAGGAGAGGAGAGAGAGGAGAGAGAGGAGGGAGAGAGGAGGGAGAGAGAGGAGGGAGAGAGGAGGGAGAGAGAGGAGAAAGAGGAGGGAGAGAGAGGAGGGAGAGAGGAGGGAGAGAGAGGAGGAAGAGAGTGGAGAGAGGAGAGAGAGAGAGGAGAGAGAGGAGGGAGAGAAGTCGTCCTCCTCAGCTGGACGGCTGCTCCTACCAGATAAGTGTTCGTTCAACCGCTCAGTCCGTGACGAACCAAGAAAAAACAACCAAAAAACAGCAAAGTTATATAACACACACACACACACACACACACAAACACACACACACACAACACACAACACACACACACACACACACACACACACACACACACACACACACACACACACACACACACACACACGTACACACACACACACACACACACACACTCACACTTAGCCATCAACAACAAAACCTCATCCCCCACAGATACCATTCAAATTCCTGCAGTATGTAAGAATGCAGCTGAACTACAGGGGATGCACTCAGTCTCCCACTGAACCCCCGCCCCCCCCCCCCACACTCTCCCTCCCACTCTCCCCCCTCCCTCCCTCCCTCCCTCTCTCTCTCTCCCTCTCTCCCTCCCTCCCTCCCTCCCTCCCTCCCTCCCTCTCTCTCTCTCTCTCTCTCTCTCTCTCTCTCTCTCTCCCTCTCTCCCTTCCTTCCCTCCCTCCCTTCCTCCCTCTCTCTCTCCCTCTCTCCCTCCCTCCCTGATGCGGGCCAGACTCCGGCCGCCCGTCTCCTTGCTGGTCTCCCAGAGAGTGCCTCCTCTCTCTGTTGTTCACCCGTTCTCTTCTGAGTGGATCTGCATCAGACGGTTGTTGTGACTCTGTTCCTCCTGAGGAGCTGAGGGTATCAGGACCTTGTTCCTGACAAACAGACGCCACTCGTGATGGTGACAGTGTTGTTTTCCTCTGTGTGAGTTGTTGCCCCGACACACTGACCCACATCTCTCGGTCCTCATCAGATCACCATCCAGAGGGACAGCGACCTGGATGTCACCGCCCCGAAACACGGCAAGACCGACCCCAACAACGCTCCTCACGTGGGGGGGAACCAGTGGGCGGGAGGCACAGGTACCCGGGTTTCACCGAGTCAGCAACATGCAGAAGCTCCACCTGTCAGCCGTGATGTCACCACACACATCAGTGTGATTGATGACACTTAAAATTCTTTTTTCTTTTTTTTTCTGAAATTTTACACTAAACAATCAACTATACAAGAATCCAGTGATAAATCTAAAGTGAAATAATTATTAATTGCAGCTCTTGGTTTTGAACTTTTCATGGAATGTATAAAAACATTAAGTAAGATAAGCAGAGAAGCACCAATCAAGGCTAAGTGCTGTGTTCACAGTCAAATGAATAGAAATAGTTAATAGAATAGTTAATAGAAACTGTAGCTCAAATTTATGGCTTCAAATGAGTTATCTGTTCCATAAAGTGCCTCCAACTCCTGTGAGTGGTTCGTCCCTCATGTTTGTTTGTTTGTTTGTTTGTTTGTTTGTTTGTTTGTTTGTTTGCAGGCGGCAGGGACACGGCGGGTCTGGGGGGCAAAGGGGGCCCCTACCGGCTGGACGCGGGACACAAGGTCTACCAGGTCTCCCAGGCCGAGAAAGACGCTGTTCCGGAAGACGTCCGCAGAGCCGCCCGCGAGATGGGTGACAAGGCCTTCAAAGAAAGGTCGGTCCAAAAATAATAAAGCATGGTCGATTGTTAACCAATAACCTGAATCATAACCGAGTCGGCTCCACAGGGGACTTAGTACTGAAGTGTGTGTGTGTGTGTGTGTGTGTGTGTGTGTGTGTGTGTGTGTGTGTGTGTGTGTGTGTGTGTGTGTGTGTGTGTGTGTGTGTGTGTGTGTGTGTGTGGTCAGTCAGTCATCCCAGGTATGGTGCTCCATCCTGGGCAAACAACCAAAGGCTTCAGTGCCCCGATTGCATGGATGAGCGCAATGGTAGATCCCACAGGGCATCGTGTGTGTGTGTGTGTGTGTGTGTGTGTGTGTGTGTGTGTGTGTGTGTGTGTGTGTGTGTGTGTGCGTCTACACTTGCACACATTTACTTCAGAGCGGAGGGTTGAGAGGGCACCCCTTTCACCAGCTCCACCATGAAGGCTGTCTCTGTTCTCCTTTGCTTCAAACAGTTTCGTTCTCTTTACTCCCCCTCTCCCCCCTCTCCCCCCTCCCCTCCCCCCCCCCCCTTTCCTGCATGGCCCTTCTCATACACTGGCTGCTTTCACGCCAAGAGGACAACCTCTCTGACTCTCCTCTCTCTCTCCTTCTTGTGTCTCTTCTCTTCTCTCTTTGGTCTTCACCCATTTCACTTTTCTAGATTTCTTCTTTGACACCCTCCCCCCCTCCCCCCTCTCTCCCTCCCTCCCTCCCTCTCCCCTCCCTCCTTCCCTCACACAGGTGAGCTCACCACGCAGGTGAACCTCTGGAGGAACGCTTGTTTTTCTTTCCTCATATCTCAGCTTCTCTCTGTCAGGCTTTTTCCATAACTTCTCACTGAGTGATGTGTGCTCAGTCCTTTGTTCGCTTCACTTAAGGTCGAGCGTCAATCAAATTGTGATCCTTCTGTAAACTCTTGAGCACCTGAAACACACACACACACACACACACACACACACACACACACACACACACACACACACACACACAAGCTAAAACAGGCTGAGGTATGCCTAAAACATGGAACATGTACACACATATACTTCACGTCTCTGGATATTTTTCTGGCTGTGTCAAAAGACATAACATTTTCAAAATTACATATTATATATATATATATATATATATATATATATATATATATATATATATATAAATATATGAAACAAATAAATGAGAATAAGTCGAGTGTCCTTCAGCCTCCTAAATGCAAAACATATTGAAAGCATTAGAATTGATGAGCGTTGGATAAGTTGTTATTGTTTGGTTGTTAACTATATTTATGAGAACACAGAAAACGGGCAGTAGGTTGAAACAAAAGCATTCTTCTTCATGTGTTCTGCTTTTGGCGTTAAATGCGTCGTTATTTTCAGATTTAAATCAGATGAATATGTGAGGAGGAGGAACATGCCTCCGCCCGGGAGAGGCCGGCCTGGTGGACGGAGGCTGCTGGTGGAGGTTTGTTTGGTCGGGGAGTGTCGGCACAAGTCGATGTTTTTGTGTCGGTTGTTTAGGAAACGTGTCTCCACCTCGAGGAGCAGCTCCGCCTCCGCCTCCGCCTCCGGGTTCCTCCTTCAGTCCGGTTAAGTCCAGGTTCAGGAATTTGAAGGAAATAGACGCGGCCACTGGCCAGAGTGTCTGCTCACCACATACGCTCCCACGCGTCCTCACACACACACACACACACACACACACACACACACACACACACACACACACACACACACACACACACACACACACACACACACACACACGTGTGCACACCTAGGAATGTGTGGAGGAAGTCCCTGTGCTGTGCCGTCCTGTGGGCTGACATGATGTGGTGTGAGGTCAGAGGAACAGACTGTGTGTGCTGGTCAGAAATAACCGTGTGTGTGTGTGTGTGTGTGTGTGTGTGTGTGTGTGTGTGTGTGTGTGTGTGTGTGTGTGTGTGTGTGTGTGTGTGTGTGAGATAGGGTACATTATGTGTCACGAGAGGGAATAGCAGTACAGGACGATGGATGAAAAGTAATCACAGATCAATAAACTCAAACATCTCTATTCTAAGATATCAAATACAGTTTAAAAAGAAGAAGAAAAAGATGGTTGCTTTGGTTTGAGTCTATACATTGTTTTTAGTTTTTTTAGGACGATCCTGCATAGTATACCTTCTCCAGACGTTGAGCGTTGGAGCTAACAGGAAGTGACCAGCTCACTGATCTGCTCTTCATCACATTCTCACTGCTGCTCTTTGAACTTTTGACATATTGTTGCTTTTGTGTTACATTAATTGTTTTAGCACCTCATGTGAAAGTGGTTTTCCTCATGTAAGATTAGTGAACTGAGCTTCCAGCTGATGATGATGATGATGATGATGATGATGATGATGATGATGATGATGATGCATGGCTCTTTCTGATTGCATGGCTGATGCCAGCGCAGTCTACACAATACATTATC
>JACSYO010000840.1:10000-27500 GCA_016806645.1 Ophiodon elongatus
CCATCGTGTGTGTGTGTGTGTGTGTGTGTGTGTGTGTGTGTGTGTGTGTGTGTGTGTGTGTGTGTGTGTGTGGTAGGTCAACAACTAGGCACTTTATAGTTAATGTCCTATTTATTATTTATTACATATCAAACCCCACTTACAACCAAAAATAGAAGAAAAAAAAGGATTCTAATTTTAATGGTGATTTTAATTATATTCATATTTTGAATTAAATTAGAATTTTGAATTCCGTATAAAAAAACTAACCGGATAAAAACACCGTAGGACGAAATAGATTTGACATTCTGAAACAAGGAGCCGGCTTCTTCCCCAGCAACAGCCTTCTGAAGAGACACGCGGTCGCATGCCTCCGGCCACCACAGTCATAACTGCCCATATTAGAAATGGCCCATACACATAACACCTGAGTCCTGGAACAGCTGACGGAGCCCGCGGGGCCCGGCTGACCCGGGTTCATGTTCTCCACCCGTGACGTATGGTCCATGGGAGGCCTGAGCTCTTTCCACGGGGTTAGCATGGCGAGGATCGTCTTCCATGAGTTACGCTCTGGCATTTCAGCACCGTCACACCTGAGTCTTTACACACACACACACACACACGCACACGCACACGCACACGCACACGCTTCCTTGTTGTCTCCATCGTTCTCCTGATCTTCCTGTTCTGTCTCCGCAGTACGACATCGTGGGCCACTCGGGCGACGGCTACGACATCGAGCTGGTCAGAGCGGACAAAGTCCCCAAGAACAACAAACAGAGGCTCAAAGTCATCAAGGTCCGTCCTCGTTTGGTCTCGGCCCACCTGTTGTTCCCCCAGAACCCGACCCAGAACCCGACCCAGAACCCGACCCAGAACCCGACCCAGAACCAGTGCTTTGTATCCTCGTGCTTTCCTTCTCTCTCGTTAACTGGGGAGTTGCGACAATGCTGCAAAAATGTCGTTGTTGTTGTTTTCACGTTTCTCAAGTGGCCCTTCAGATTTGTTACTTGGGTGAACTGGTCAATGAGTACCTCCCCTTCTCAGGGTCCGCCACCACAAACACCTCTCACGTCTAGTGAGGGTTCTGATTCAACTCTCTCTCTCTCTCTCTCTCTCTCTCTCACCCTGCAGAACATGCATGCCCACTCTCAGTTCTGCATGAGTGGCGACCACACTCTGGAGGGCACTGACTCCAGCATCAGGGCGCTGGCGCGGGAGGAGGCGGACGAGCACTTCGTGGTGGTGCTCAGCGACGCCAACCTGGAGCGCTACGGCATCCGGCCCGAGCGCTTCGCCCAGGCCCTGACCTCTGACCCGCAGGTCAACGCCTTCGCCATCTTCATCGGATCCCTCGGCGATCAGGCCGAAAGGTGAGGAGGCGGGGCCGGGGGAGGTGGGGGGGGGGTCGAGGTGGCGGGACAGGCACAGGAGGAAATAGGAAGGAAAAGTGAAGGGGCGAAAAAGGTGCATTAGCCAGAGAAGGATAAGGATGATGAGGGAAAAGTTAGGAAAGATGTCAGAGAGGAGGGAGAAGAGGGGGAGGAGAGGGGGAGGAGAGGGGGGAGAAGAGGGGGAAGAGGGGGAGGAGAGGGGGGAGAAGAGGGGGAAGAGAGGGGGAGGAAGGGATTTAAGAGGAGAAGGCTCAAGGAGATGAAGTCCATGCAAATAACTGTAAATGGCTGGTAGATGAACAGTAGCCATGTTGTCAGTTCTTAGGGATCCCGCTAACGACTCAAAGTTCATCTGGACTGTAGCCGGTCACCCAAAGCCAACAAACAACAACTAGACTTCAAAGGGAAGTGGAGCAATGACTCTCCAAAAGAAAGAGACCTCTGACCCTCTAAACCAGCGACAGGAGGAACTACTCTTTGACTCCCGATGCCAAGGTCGGATGGAAATGAACTCTGAGAGACGCTTCAAACTATGTGGAGTTTATGGGATCAGGTCTGAGTGTGAGGACAGGAATGAGAATGATATGTTCACACGCAGAGGAATCCAGTTATGGGGCAGGGCTACGTCATCCGATGGGAGGACAGTGTATATCCCTGTTGACTGCCCATGCTGCTGTGTGTGTGTGTGTGTGCGTGTGTGCGTGTGTGTGTGCGTGTGTGTGTGTGTGTGTGTGTGTGTGTGTGTGTGTGAGGAATGTGTAAGTAAATTGGGGGGAATGAAAGAACAAAGAGAGAGAGAATGCCATCAGGTGTAGTGGGTTTAAATAGAAGAACTAAAACAAGGCTGTGTTGTCTTGTTCCTACACACACACACACACACACACACACACACACACACACACACGCACACACACACACTGTACTCTGTCTTGTACCATTTCCCACAAACAAGTCCTCTCCCAAAGAGAGAGACGACTCTGTCTCTCTCTCTCAAACTTCTCTCTGTGCTCTTTTTCTTTTTTTCTTTGTTATTCAGACTCCAAAAGACCCTCCCAGCAGGGCGATCCTTCGTTGCCATGGACACCAAGCAGATCCCCCAAATACTGCAGCAGATCTTCACATCTACGATGCTGTCCAATGCTTAAGACTGACACACGCACACACACACACACACACACACACACACACACACACACACACACACACACACACACACACACTCACTTCTTATCTCACACATTCAAAACCTCGGAGGCTGGTTGGACCTTTTGAGTTTGAGGTTGTGACTGATCACGATGTGTCCTTAACGCTTTCTGTATCAGATTACATAACTTTATTGCAGCTGCATCAGGACTGAAGCTTCTGAGGCGAGAGACGGTTGTGTTTGTTGTTTCGCAGCCAGACGTAACAGTGTTGTGTTCGCGTGACAGACCATGTTTATCTGCCCTGCAGCGTCGCACTAGGACGCGGTGCTGAGCATGAGGGCTATAATAAGCTGCGTATGACTGCTCTGTGTCTGGGTAACAACAGGGACAGTATGAATGCCTGGGGCCTGTGTCAGACCCCGCCTGGGGATCGGACGCACGGACCCAGACCTGTTGTTGTTTGTTTTTTTTTCCGTTTCCGGCCAACCGCGCTGACGCACGCACCGCACGCACCGCACACGCCCCCGTCCTGTTTTGGGCTGCGAGCGACGTTACTCAGACGAGGGAGGGTCGTGAACTTGAAACGGCCCCCAACTCCTTTTGGACTTCCTCCCCATTTAGCGTCCATCACACAGAAAAAGACACACAGACACACACACACACACACACACACACACACACACACACACACACACAGGAAGGAACCACCTGACCTGACCGACACTTGGATGTGACGAGCGGCAATAACTCGGCTCCAGAGGAATGCTGGGACTGGGATCAGGGAATTTCCCCCCACCTGAGTGCGCACGCCCTTTAAAGGCAGCCACTGTTGCGCAACCCCCTGCTGTGTGTGTGTGTGTGTGTGTGTGTGTGTGTGTGTGTGTGTGTGTGCGTGCTGAGCCCTTTCCTCCCTCGCTGCTGGACCTCGTCTCAGTCCTGCCGAGAATCCGAGATCCCCTTTCGTCTCCAGACCTCCCACTCCTCTCTCCCACTCCTCTCTCCCACTCCCCTCTCTCACTCCTCTCTCCCACTCCTCTCTCTCACTTCTCTCTCCCACTCCTCTCTCCAACTCCTCTCTCCCACTCCTCTCTCCAACTCCTCTCTCTCACTCCTCTCTCCCACTCCTCTCTCCCACTCCTCTCTCCCACTCCTCTCTCCCACTCCTCTCTCCAACTCCTCTCTCCCACTCCTCTCTCCCTCTCCTCTCTCCCACTCCCCTCTCCCACTCCTCTCTCCCACTCCTCTCTCCCACTCCCCTCTCTCACTCCTCTCTCCCACTCCTCTCTCCCACTCCTCTCTCTCACTCCTCTCTCTCATTCCTCTCTCCAACTCCTCTCTCCCACTCCTCTCTCTCACTCCTCTCTCCCACTCCTCTCTCCCACTCCTCTCTCCCACTCCTCTCTCTCACTCCTCTCACCCACTCCTCTCTCCCACTCCTCTCTCTCACTCCTCTCTCCCACTCCTCTCTCTCACTCCTCTCTCCCACTCCTCTCTCTCACCCACTCCTCTCTCCCACTCCTCTCTCTCACTCCTCTCTCCCACTCCTCTCACCCACTCCTCTCTCCCACTCCTCTCTCTCACTCCTCTCTCCCACTCCTCTCTCTCACTCCTCTCTCTCACTCCTCTCTCCCATTCCTCTCTCTCACTCCCCTCTCACACACACCTTTGCCCCCCGCAAGGAAACATCATCAGGAGAAGACTGGCATGTCGTGTGTGTGTGTGTGTGTGTGTGTGTGTGTGTGTGTGTGTGTGTGTGTGTGTGTGTGTGTGTGTGTGTGTGTGTGTGTGTGTGTGTGTACAGGCCTGTGTTTGCTCGTTGACCACATGCTGTGCGGTCCGATTCATTAGCCCGGTCTGAGCCAACGTAATGGTTTGGCCCCTGGTTGTGGCCCCTCTGGACTCATCGATCAATAGAACAGTGTAACTATCAGACTCCATCGACCCCTCTGGGATACGGGGCGTCCTGTTTGTATTGACCCACTTCTCTCTCGCCCTCTCTCGCCCTCTCTCTCTCTCTCTCTCTCTGCTCAGGAGATGGAAAGAGCAAAAGAGACCTCGGTAAAAACTGGACATATAGTTTCTCTGTTCACATTTACGTCATATTTACGTCATATATGAGACTTCATGATTGGGTATGAAGGCATTTAAAGTGTGCAAATCAGCATATTAAAATAACATACATTTTGAATCATTATAATCTTATTTAATTGTACATTGTCGTTAGTTTATGTGTAAAAGTAATGTACAAAATTGAAATAAATCCTGTTAACATTGCCCAGTTGAATCCCCGTGTCTGTCCTGTTTTACATCATCTGATCAACACACTGTTGCTAAGCTGAACACGATACTGGTTGCCACGGGTCACTAAAGCTTTTAGCTTAAATCATAACCCACAATTATATCACAGAAAAGATACGGCTGGTGTAAGAAGACCAGCTAATGGAGAAAGTGTGCATTGTGTGCATTGTGTGCATTGTGTGTTGTTGTGTTCTTAGAGAGTGAGGGACTCCTCAGAACCGCAGAGAGCTCCGCTTCACTCTCACATCCTCCGTGGTCACTTTTTCCATGTGCTGTAATGATCCATCCACTCAGCCTCGCTCCCCCAGCCCACGCTCACTGTTTGGCCACCGCAGCGCCACACACACACGCACACGCACACACACACACACACACACACACATACACACGCACACACACACACACCGTGCAGCTCTCCACAAGTCAGACTTCAGTCTACGGAGTCGCATGCCATGCTTTGCTCTTCCTTCCATGTTTTAGGAAAGAGGGTTGTGAAGATTACTCACGTGTTCTCTGGCTGTCTGGCCTCCAGAGGAGGAAACCTCTGGGATCGAGGACTTTATTCCAGGGAAGGTCCATCTGACTCATGGAAGTTATTCGTATAGCACCTTTCATGCAAAATTGAATTAAAAGCTATAATAACAATAATAGTAGTAAAACAGTGAAACAAAAACTAGATTAATGAAAAAAGAATAAATTATACAATTGAAATACAATAAAATAAGTGATAAATAAAATAACAATGAAATATATATTATTTACACTTATTTTATTGTATTTAAGTTAATATATATAGATATATATTTTAACTTAAATATATTATTGTATACATATTTTATTGTATTTAAGTTAAAATATATATATATATTTTAACTTAAATATATTATTGTATAAATATTTTATTGTGTTTAAGTTAATATATATATATATTTAACTTAAATACAATAAAATATTTACAATAATAAAATATATATATATATATTAACTTTTTAAATAAATGTTTTAATTTAATGTATTTAAGTTAAAATATAAATATATATATATATATATATATATTAACTTAAATACAATAAAATAAGTGAATAAAATAATGTCTGTAAACCGTTCTTATTCAAAGGCCTGAATGAATATGAATATGAGCTCCGCTGGGCCGCGTGTGGCCGATGGAAAGAGGTAATTACATACCACTGTTCCACTTTCCTCCCCTGCTTCCTGGACTACGCTGCTTTATTGACACACTGTTTATCACCGTGGATTAGCAATGACAACGTGACTCTGAGAAGGACTTTAAGCGCCCACACACACACACACACACACACACATACACACACACACACAAACACACACACACACACACACACACACACACACACACACACACACATTATTAATGCACACCTGGTCTGCCTATCCTAAAGCCCCGTGTGAATGCAGAGATAAGACGTCTAGACCAGCGTTAGTCGGTGTCTGTCCCCGTCTGTCCTTCAGATGTCGTCTGAGTCACAGTTTCTGCAATCGTGGAAAAAATCAGCAGAAACTCTGATGATTCATAACGAGTGAAAGTTGAAGCAAACTATTTTAGGTTACTTTCGGCCGCTGTCATCACATTCAGTCCCTGTTGGTACATAACACGTGTGACTGTCTCGGGTGTGGACTGCAGCGGGATCGGTCCCGATACAGACCCCAGGGGGGCACCTCAGAGGGGCACCTCAGAGGGGCACCTCAGAGGGGCACCTCAGGGAGACAACCCAGAGGGGCACCTCAGAGGGGCACCTCAGAGGGGCACCTCAGAGGGGCACCTCAGGGAGACAACCCAGAGGGGCACCTCAGAGGGGCACCTCAGGGAGACAACCCAGAGGGGCACCCCAGAGGGTCCACAGTGTCCGTCTAAACAGGAGAAACAGGAGAAACAGTAGAACCAGGAGAACCAGGAGAAACAGTAGAACCATGAGAAACAGGAGAAACAGGAGAACCAGGAGAACCAGGAGAACCAGGAGAAACAGGAGAAACAGGAGAACCAAGAGAAACAAGAGAAACAGGAGAACCAAGAGAAACAGGAGAAACAGTAGAAACAGGAGAAACAGGAGAACCAGGAGAAACAGGAGAACCAAGAGAACCAGGAGAAACAGGAGAACCAGGAGAAACAGGAGAACCAGGAGAACCAGGAGAAACAGTAGAAATAGTAGAAACAGGAGAACCAAGAGAACCAGGAGAAACAGGAGAACCAGGAGAAACAGTAGAAACAGTAGAAATAGTAGAAACAGGAGAACCAAGAGAACCAGGAGAAACAGGAGAACCAGGAGAAACAGTAGAAACAGGAGAACCAGGAGAACCAGGAGTGTGTGTGCTCACTTGCCTGTATGTTGTAAGTGATCACGGAGCAGGAATGTTACATGTAATAGCATGATTTTACATAATGATGCAGTCAGTACATGTACATGTGTGTGAGTGTGGTTTTGTGAGTCTGCCTCTGTGTGTTTGTAGCCGTGTGTGGTTTTGTGAGTCTGCCTCTGTGTGTTTGTAGCCGTGTGTGGTTTTGTGAGTCTGCCTCTGTGTGTTTGTAGCCGTGTGTGGTTTTGTGAGTCTGCCTCTGTGTGTGAGAGCTTTCTGGTAATGAGCATCAGTGAAATCAGGGGAAGCGGAAGCTTTTGAGAAGGAGAATGTAATAATGTCAGCCTAATAACATAGGGCAAGATGCAATGCAGACATCAAGGGAAGCATCACCCCCAACACAGTTGTGTGTGTGTGTGTGTGAGCGCACTAACTACACACACACACACACAAGGGCTTCAATTCCCCTGTGGTGGTATAGACAAACAGCTGGCGGCCTCCCAAAGTTTTATGGCAGATTCATTAGGCAGTAATAACAGTCCAGAGTCAATACTGTCCACTAATCACCATGTGGTTAGTGTGTGTGTGTGTGTGTGTGTGTGTGTGTGTGTGTGTGTGTGTGTGTGTGTGTGTGTGTGTGTGTGTGGCTGGCTGGTTTTTAATACCAGTCTTTAATAACAGTGAATGTGTGTGTGGTAAAAGAAAGAGAGAGAAAGTAAGACACTGGTCTCATTGGGCTGAAAGAGATCCCTCTTGGGTCTGGCACACCTTGGACAGACACACACACACACACACGCACACACACACACACACACACACACACACACACTCTCTCAGCGAATGACCACCTGACACCTGCCTCTTCAATTCCAAATTGCGTCTCACGTTGAATGTTGAGAGCGGCCTTATGAGCCGAGCTGCTGACAGACGTGAAGGCGGAGTGGCGGAGCGCCTGACACAGACGTGCTGATACGCAGCTGGACAGGCAGCTAGGCAGCCAGGCAGCCAGGCAGCCAGGCAGCCAGTTAGTGGTGAAGTGAGTAGTGATGAAAAACAAGCAGAGGATTACACGACCATATGTCAGCACATCATCCAAGTTCACCTCGAGTTGATGATGAGGTCCCAACATGGGCTTCTGTCTGCGAGGGCTGCAAACATCCTAGTGTATCTTTTTAAACTAAATGTGTTTGTTTCACATAGTTAGTTCGTTAAATGTCCACTTGGAGAATTGCAACCCTATTGAAGTGGTGGGTTGAGGGGGGTTTGCGTGCCCCTTTGACCCTTAGAGCTGTGTTGTCAGGGGCAACGGCTCCTGTTATTGTCTCCCGAGGCATTTTGGTCCAAGGTGAGGGGCCAGAATTAGTGTTTCAAAGACCTCTTTGGATTAGTGTCTTCAGGAGAGGAACCAAGACCCCTTCATGGAGCAAAGCCTGGGAGAGTGTCTTGCTGCCAACTGGGTGATAGTCCAAGGAAGGGTTCCTGTTGTACTGGCTCCAAAAACTGGATCTTGTGTGCATGAAATATCACCTCTCTAGTGGGGAAGGAGACAGAAATCTGCATTCGTGGAAAGTACCATTTTGATATAGTTGGGCTCATTTGTGCTGAACCGCAGTTTTAGGAGCCTTCACTGAGTTCATGACTCCACCCACAGATCTGCTGGGGGACCTGATCTGAATCTGAGTTGTGTTTTTCTCCAGACTTTTGTGCTTGACACGGGCCGTCAATAATACATGTAGGAGTTCATCGTTGTATCTAATACCCTCACGCCTTCGGTCAAAGATCAATGAATGGCTTTGTGGTTGTGTACTCTGATCTCCAGCCACATGTCTTGGACTCTTGGGTGAAGCAACAAGTAGAGTTGCCAACTGATCACCATTTGGTGGTGAGTTACATCAGGTCACAGGGGAATCTGTCAGACAGACCCTCGAAACCCAAACGTGCAATGAGGGTGAACTGTAAACATCTGGCTGAGGTCTCTGACGGAAAAGGGT
Source organism: Ophiodon elongatus (assembly GCA_016806645.1). Classification (NCBI taxonomy): domain Eukaryota; kingdom Metazoa; phylum Chordata; class Actinopteri; order Perciformes; family Hexagrammidae; genus Ophiodon; species Ophiodon elongatus. Next base: position 19,139 of record JACSYO010000840.1, read on the forward strand.
CTCAACTTCCACCTCTGATAGAATTTGTACTGCAACCCGAGGGAGTCGGAAGGTATGGAATCTGAGTCGGTCATGTTGGAAGACTCCATCACAGAGTTGTGGCCTGGTGACGGCAACACCAACGGCACAGTGGTCCAGCTGAAGAAGGGGGTCTTTTGGGCTTGGTGAGCCAATGAAACTCCTGCAATCCTTCAGAAGAGCATCAGGAACCCAGTTTCTGTGGACATGTAATAAACAATTTGGGTATGGAAGGAGGTTGGGTGGATCATGGATTGCTTGGTTGGTTTCTTTTGGTAAATCACCAAGGTCCTGCTCTCCCCTGGTGTCCCCAGTCAAGGAACTCAGAAACCATCTGAAGAACTAAACCTGACGGACTCAACCTTTGTAGAGGAGGTAGAAGCAGAAGAATCGGTGGGAGCCTTGCCCATCTCTCTCATTTGGCGCCCTCTGACCTGCGTCTCAGTTTCTTTGCCGATGATGTTCCTCTGTTTACCTCACTGAACCATGACCTCAGTGGAGAGGGAGCTGGGCCTGAAGGTGAAGCTCTCTATTTACCAGTCGATGTATGTGGGTAGTGATCAAAGACTGATATCACAAATACAAGTGGACAAAAGGAGTTTCCTTTGCAGGGTGTCTGGGTTCATCCCCGGGGACAGAAGCAGGTATAGATAATGTTTAGAGTCCAAAGCAATCAGATGAGTGAGTTCCGACATTCGGATCCGGGTTCACTCCTCGGGGTCTCCCTTTGGAGATATTCAGGATTGTCCAAGTAAAAGAAAACCACAGGACAAAGCCTAAACACGGCTGGATTGGTCCCATTTCCCACCATGGCCTGGGACCACAAATATGACATGAGCATCCACCGAAAAACAAATGTGCAGGAAATCAATCTGAGACGCTTGTGAAACGGTCAGCAGTAATGTAACCTAAACACATTTTGTGGTTGATGCAGTTACATTTTTACTACTAAGTGTTGAAGTCTAGCTGGAGCTCTGCTGTCCTGTTTGAGAGGCTCTGTCTGTGCTTCTCTCTGTCATTAAAGTTTCAACAGATTAACACATGGAGCCTCACTGGAAAAGTCATTTTGTCAGCTGAAACCATGTGCTGGGTTGTTGAATAACTCAGGTAAGCTCAGCCGGCTGAGGTGGAACATTTGTAATCATGAGAGCCAATCCAGATGGCTAACTCAGAGCCGTGCCCGTGTGCGTGCACGTGGATGGAAAACCTTTCCACTTGGTATTGGCATGGCTGGTTTTCTCACCACTTACAGATTAAACTTGCCGCCACAGACTCCTATTTGAACTCCCTCCATGTCTGCATCCACAAAATCCTCAGCTCAAGTAATACTCATACATACGGTTTGTGGAAAAGACAAACTAACTGGTCGTTATCTGTAAAGCCCAACGCTCCTGTTCATCATCCGCCATCACACTCCCCGTGGAATGAGACATCACAGACAGTGACTCTTCCATTACTAATACTTCCCATTCAGATACTTGGAGCTTCCTTACAGTCCTATGATGAGTCTGACATCATGCAGAGGAAGTGGGTTTGGAGTGTTACTGTGCTCAGCACAACAGATATGATAATGCTGTTGTCCTTGACGACTGGTAAAACATGTTTTGTGTATGTGTTGAGTTGTTAGTTACACAAGCTATTTATTGTGCAAGCATGTGATATATATATATCATGTTCCTATTTGCGGGATTCAGTTTTATCCCAAAACTTTATTTCTTCAACATTCTAAACAAACAAAAAAAACAGTTTGAATGAGTTGGATATGAATAAAGTTATTGTGTCCTACATGACAACGTATTGCTCTTCAATAACTGTTACTAAAAAATACCTCATTTAAAGGTTTGGTGCATTTTTGTAGTATGAGCTCCATTTCCAACACTTATGTGGAAATGTGTGTGTGTGTGTGCATGTGTGCGTGTGTGTGTGTGTATGTGTATGTGTGTGTGTGTGTGTGTGTGTGTGTGTGTGTGCATGTGTGCGTGTGTGTGTGTGTGTGTGTGTGTCTTTTCACACGTGTTGATTTATGGGGCAGGCAGGGAGACTTCCCCTCTGACAGCGCCAAGTGTTTGTGGAGCCGAGAGGACTCGCCTGGAGCTGAGGGGAGACGACGCAGCTCCAACACAGATTATTTCCTGTCCTCCGCTTGCTGTTGAACCAAAGTCAAGTGAATCGTTTTCATACGAGCCGAAGATCCAGAATCACACTTGACTTAGAGGGAATTCTCTCCATGTTTAGACCCTTAACTCAGGACAAAGAGGAAGCTTTGATGTGGAGCTTCAACCCACCACTGCAGCAGCTGGGTTTATTTATTTAGTATTTCTGAAATGACTCAATACTGGTGAAATAAATGCATGTTTCATGATCCACAAATACAAATAAGATGAATAAATGTGTATGACAGGTAGTGAGTAATTCATTCTTTTGACAGATGCTCTTTCCACCTGCACACAATGCAACATGGTCACATGGTCCATGCACACACATTCAACAATCTGGAAACAAATGGAAAAATGAATGACCTGAAAGTTGTTAACATTATATTCAAATTGGGTTGAATTGTTAGTACAACTATTTTTTACGTTTGCTCACAGCGGTTGGTCTGTGTTGAGACTCGTTCCTCTCCACATGTTCCCTCACACGGTGTGCACGTCACTTCTCAAAGTCACGGGAGCCGAGACCAGGCCGGGCCAGCTCATAGTCACATGACACTATGCTGCAAACCTGCTGAGTGTGCGCCTGCACATCTGGCCCGAGGCCCGTTGCCACGGCTTTCCGTTTGTCACTGCTGTTCGTCAGTGGTTCCGCTCGCTGGATGCTGATGTGAGTGTGTGTTGGTGTGTGTGTGTTGGTGTGTGTGTGTTGGTGTGTGTGTGTTGGTGTGTGTTGGAGTCTGTGCCTGTACAACAGACACTGCGCTGATTTGTTTTGCAGATTTCTCCCTCTCCTCCCTCTCCTCCCTCTCCTCCCTCTCGCTTGGCCCCTCATTCGTTTCCTTCCTGTTTCTTTCTCCCACACCGCCACGTTAAACCAAGCTGGTCTTTAACTGTCCCCATCTCTCTCTCTCTCTCTCTTTCTGTATCCAGCTCTCTCTCTCTCTCTCTCTCTCTCTTTCTGTATCCAGCTCTCTCTCTCTCTCTCTCTCTCTCTCTCTCTCTCTCTCTCTCTCTCTTTCTGTATCCATCTCGCTCTCGCTCTCGGTCTAATAATAATAATAATAATGCATTCAATTTGTAACGCAATTTTCATTCATAACGAATCTCAGAGTGCACAGAGCCAGTACATAGTACATATTTAAAAACATAGTTAAAACAGACTATATTTAAAAACGTAGTTAAAACAGACTATATTGTCTCTCTCTCTTTCTGTATTATCTCTCTCTCTCTCTCTCTCTCTCTCTGTCTCCTCCAGCTGCTTGCCAGTGAATGTCAGAGACGAGTGATATTGCCGCTCGTTCCGACCAATAGAAATGAAGGTGCCCTTCAGCAATTACTGTCTTGATGAGTGAAGAAGAAAGGATTGATGCAAACACAGTCTGCCTCACTCAGTCCGTGTGCCGTGTCTTTGTGTGTTTGGTAATTGTCTCTCCTTTCACCCCGCGAGCACAGAAGCAGGGTGGAGTTGTAGCCGTTGAACCTCAGATCTATAGCGTCCTGCAGACAGTGTCTTATCCCCCAACAACAGCCCTGAGGATGGGAGCGGTAATTACCATAATGAGGGTGAACTCTGGCAGGTAGAGAGGGAGCTTGTGTGAGGGACAAAGGCCAAGTGGTCCAGTTCTCCTCGAGTTACGAGGATCCGTAAGCCTTTGTCCTGATGTGTCGCTGAGAAAGAAGACAGCATACAATTTAGCCCACGTGCCCATACCCACACATGCATTCCTCCCAAGACTGTACCTCTTTGGGACAACACAGCAACAGCAGGGGTTGGTGTGTGTGTGTGTGTGTGTGTGTGTGTGTGTGTGTGTGTGTGTGTGTGTGTGTGTGTGTGTGTGTGTGTGTGTGTGTGTGTGTGTGTGTGTGTGCTGACCTTTACTCCACTGAGGCCAGCAGTCGGACCTGTTTTGGAAAGAGAGGGAACATGTTTTTCTCTCCCTGCCTCCCGCCCTTAACATCATCACCCAGATGATTGTCACTGATGATTTCTTCTCATCTAATAATAGTCACTAATATTATTTTGCAGCCTAATGGAATGGGAATTGACACAACACAGGATATGGATTTCCTGTTTCACTCCTTTGCTGAATAAATGTTGGCGACCTGCACAAAGAGAGAGCAAAAAGAGCCCTAACGAGTTTTAATTAGCATAGCCACAGTTAGATTCGGTTATTCCTGTGTGTCTGTGGCTCGATGGGCCTAATTACCTCAGCAGTCAGGAAATGCCTCTCTGAATGAGCTTTCCTTCGCTGGCAGCTGACACAGCCAGAGCGAAACTTCTGTTTTTTGCCACCTCGAGGGTGTGTTGCTTCCAGTGAGAGGAGTAGGCCATGTGAGTGGAAACTCACTTGAAACTAGATTAGGCTACTTTTCTTTAAATTCAGCTTAGTTGAAGGAGCGATAGACATCCCGAGCATTAATATAGCAGCAAACAACTATTAGTAAAGTCTAGCTGAGCAGAGAAGGAAGTCGCTCCCCCTCTGTGTGTGTTGTTATCCGAGCTTCTCCTGGTTTGGTAGACATGGCCGGGCCGGCCGCGCATGCTGTTGGCGCATGTTAGCGTATGAGCGGGTGTTAGCGTATGAGCGGGTGTTAGCGTATGAGCGGGTGTTAGCGTATGAGCGGGTGCCCCACTAGCTAGCTCGCGGCCGCCGCGCTGCGCTGCTCTCACATGGAGCTCACAGCTGTTGACGGCGTTCTGACAGACGGTTACCCCGCTAGGGAAACACATGGCTGTTAGCTGTGTTAGCAATTAGTTGCCGGCGGAGGCGTGGTCATGTTGAGAGCCGTGCGGTGGTAATAGATATGTTCTAAATTTTTTAATTTAACACTCTTGGAGTCAAAATAATGCTATCGAGATTTAGAGAAGGATCTGAAAATCGTGAAATCTGAATCTCTGTCTTTAGCCGACGGGCAGAGATTCTTGTTCCTCTCCCAGATGTCAACAGAAAGGTTCACCACTGTGACCCCCTGCTGGCTTCCCACTCACCTGCTCCGTTAAAGAAGCGCATGAACAACTAGATTTGGTGTAAATGCCGCTGATATGAGTGCAATGAGCTTTTGTCTTGTTTCAGGAAACTAACTACAAAACGCTTTGTTTGGGGAATTGGTGGAAATAATCTCACTATACTGGCAGATTCTTTTTAAAGAATTTAACCGTGCCATTTTTTGCTTTGACTCGTGGTCGTTCCGCTCATTAAACTCTACATAATCCATAATATGTTGAGTAGAGTTCGGAGAGGACGGGAAGCATGCAGTGTCTTGTTAAAGCTCCTTGTGGAACTTTCTCTGCCTCTTTATTTGTGCTGAGGGAGGACAAGATGATAGATGGAGATCTCAGCTTTTACAACGGAGGTCATTAAATATTTTCATTTGACAGTAATTTATTATCCCTCAGCTGGTGAAAGGTGCACTTTGCAAAATCTGGCTCCCACTCTTTGACATGTGGTGTGTGATTTATAACTGACGAGAAGCGCAGCGTCACACACAAACTGAACACTCTCAGAACAAACTGGATCTACCATTTAAACACATGCACTTTAAAAAAAAAAGAAGCCAATCCCGCTCTAATTTAGGGTCTCAGAAAAAGATAACACTAAAAGAACATAAATCTGGACGAGAATGGACGGAGAAGGAGAAGAAAGCTCATCCCTGTCTGATGTCACCGATGCCCTGCAGGCGCTGCTGAGAATCAAACGTCTCCGTTAGGTTCCCGCCGTCTGGGACACAACAGGAACTTTGCCCTGGGGTAGTAACTCTTTAGGTGAATACACAAGTGCTTTGAAGACACTGCGTGAGTTATATCACCAAATATTCAAATGTCATGTAAAGGGCTCATTATCTGTGATATAAACACGAAGAAATATCAGCAGCTATCTCTGCAGCTTTGTGGAGATTTATAGACAATTGTAGCACATTGTCTTCATTTAATGACACGTTGACTGTGATTCAGTCCACCAGCCCATCAGCCCTCACCAACCCCGTCTCCTGGTACTCAAACTCTCTAGCGACTGACAGCTGGTCCTGGTTTACCAAACAAATACATGATCACGTCAGGGTCCAGGTCCAATACATGATCATGTCAGGGTCCAGGTCCTATACATGATCATGTCAGGGTCCAGGTCCAATACATGATCACCTCAGGGTCCAGGTCCTATACATGATCATGTCAGGGTCCAGGTCCAATACATGATCATGTCAGGGTCCAGGTCCAACCCGCTCTGCAAACCCCTTTACGTTGACTGTGGACTTCTCTGCATTCGGTCAGAGCCAGAGAAGCAGTAAATATAAGGTATATATATATATATATATATATATATATATATATATATATAGTATAGGTGGTCTAAAAGTTACTGTTTGTGTGTCGTGTGAAACTAAAAGTAAATAACCAAGCTCATAAACCTAACCAATCGTTTCATAAATGGGTCTCATTTTAGCCTCGTATTAAGGCTAATATCAGATGTATTCATGAGTCGGCACACAACATATCCTGAGGGTTGCAGGAACATTCAATAGCAACATTTTCTTTCTGGTATTTTGGTTTTCGGCTACCACATTTTCTGATTTTGTAATTTATCAATGATAATGATGAATAATGTTGTGTTACTCTGTTAGATATGCTGATATATATTCACAGAATATACATTTCAACAGGGGTAATCCTGAATTTCAAATGTGCTGCTCTTCTGTGTTGATTCAGCTTATTGTTGCTTGTTTTAATGCAGTGAGTCATGAGAGGACATGAGGGGAAGAGATGACGTCCATGATGGACTCAGACTGGTTGCAGTTCATAGTCTTCAATGGGTTTATGTTCTATGTCGATGTCTGAGCTGTTAAAGGACTTAAGTTCAAAGTTATTGAAAACTTTATACTGGAATCAACAGTGATTATTTACATTGACCTTATCATATCGCTTTATATCAAAATGATTTATGAGTCATTGTAAACAACAGATGTTGTTTCTGAACATACATTTGACTTGCTTTTGATTTCTGTATGCTTCTCTCAGTTAATACTCATTCCAACCTATAAGAGGAGGAGGCAGTGTACCTGGACGTTTCTATTGTGTGCGTTAAACCGCGAGGCGGAGGACTCCTACAATCTAGAAGAAAGTTCAACCCTTCATTGAGGTGAGTTAAGGGGAGGTGTTTCCCCCTCAGGGTCCAGGTCCCATGGAAAGTCTGCTCACATGTAAACTCAGCCTTAATGACAGGGGGCCGTTTGGCCCACAGCTAAACCCTGACCCACCTCTCTAACCTGGCCACGGGGCATGGGGGGGGTGAGGGGGGAGGGCACAGAGACACACCCTCCTTTCAAAATGAGGTAATTTCAAGGGTGACAGGCAGGAGACAGAGAAAGGTATAAAAGACAAAAGACGGGGACAAGTTTAGGGAAGAGGGTGGAGAAGAAGAGCTGAGCAGGGTGGAGGAGGGGGAGGGGAGGAGGATGAAAGAGGGAGGGATAGAGAGATAAAACAGGAGGATGGGAGGAGAAGTGAAAGAGAGGGATAGAGAGATAAAACAGGAGGATGGGAGGAGAAGTGAAAGAGGGAGGGATAGAGAGATAAAACAGGAGGATGGGAGGAGAAGTGAAAGTGGGAGGAGGGATTACAGGAGGCATCATCTGTTGGAACTTAATTATTAACAATGGCCTTTGTCCTCTAAAATAATGTTTACTCACCCAAGTGTAATAGGGATTATACAACAGCTGTGGATTAATATTGAATGATAATGCATTTGGAACACTGAACACTTCCACATATTTTATGCCTATTACTAATTAATAATAACTATTGTATAGCTGCTTAGGACGTTTCCAAAGCATGACTTAATGTCTGCAGTATTACAGTCAACTTGCATGAGACATGAGAGGGGTTTGAACATTATGATAAAAGTGCAGCTGTTGTGTTTAAGTCCTCTAGTATCTGAGGATTATATCCATATTTTTTGCTTTTTATTGTCCTCTTGGTTTCTTTCTTCCGAGCAGTTTTCCAAATAATCATACATTCTATCGTGCTTGTTAACGAATGAGTCAATTAACAAACAAGTGCTTAATAATTCATGTGATGGAAGAAGTCTGCAGGCTGATTTGTACACAGATTTTCAAACAAGCGTGGACATAAACCGCTGGCTCTGTGCAGGGAAATAGGAAATCAATACAAACACTAATTGAATTCTGAGGGAAATGAT